>PPHD01014535.1:0-16635 GCA_002909625.1 Bambusicola thoracicus
AAAGTAAACATTCTATGGAATGGGAGCAAAAATCGAGTTAAATGAAAATACAGACATATATATACATATTTCAGGGTGACTGATTGGTACAAAGGTATGGAAATACAGATAATCAGAATATATGGATTTCACAAGTATCTTGAAGTTGAGGACATTGTGAAAAGTAGAAATCAGTATTAACACAAAAGTTGTAAGATGGCAGGGAGAGGGGCAGTAAATATTGCAGAGTTATCAGTATGGAATAAGATTCCTGGGGGAGTTTCTCAGTGATTGACCCTGAGGTTATCTTTTATGTAAGGTCATTAATGACCTGAGTGCTAAAAGAAGAATTATGCAAAGTAATTATGTTATTACTAAAAGTTAAGAAACATCAGTACAAATAAACAAGGAAACATTAATTGAGTATGAAATCTGTAATAAATGAAATTACTTGAAGTATACTGTGAGGAAAAGCAAGGTCAGATACACAAATTGCTGTAATAAGTAAGCTGAAAATAACAAGAGGAGAATTGCTTGGATGAATTGTTCAATTACATGCTGACTGATCAAGTGTTACATGATTGTCATGGGAAAAAAAAAGCAATGAACAAAAGCAAACAAGATCCTCACTTGTAACAGAATGGATATTCCCATCATAGATAAGGAAGTTATAATATCTTTGCATAAGTCACTAGGAAGATCTCATCCAGAACACAGTAATCTCTTGTGTTTGACAAGAAACAGAAAATGACAATGGGAGAGACAGAAAACATATTTTAAAGAAGACATGAAACATCTTGAATTTGTTTTAAAAAAAGAAGGGAAGACTGAGAGCATTTTAGGTAAACTGGAAACTTCAGGTCTTTTACTTTTACTTAGCTCTAGCAACTGCACTATTTTTCTTCTTTGCTCTCCTCAACATGCCCATGCAGAGGAAGTTTCAAGAGGGGATGAGAGGTCTCATATGTTTTTGCCCAGGGTAGGGCATCATCCAGTGGCTGATGCATGAGCTAACTCTGTCCTTATCAAGGCTGCATGATGCCTCATACTTAGTTTTCCTGGCACCCTTGTTGAGATATTTATCAAGTAGTTTATGTGAATTGTACCATCAAAATTAAATTGCAGCAGAGTTGTTTCTGTCTATGGCAATGGATATAACCAATGGGAAATGCCCTTCTTGTTATGCAAATGTGACTAAAGTTAAGGACCCAAAGAACTTTCCTGGTGGTTCATGAAAACTGTTTAGCATTAGATCAAAAGTAGAAAACTGAACTGCTGTTTGCAATGTTTTAAACACAGTATCTAAGCAGGCTAAATTTCACTCCAAGATTAAGAAGTGGTTTGTTGTTGTTGTTGTTGTTGCTGGTTTTTGTAGAGAAAACTCAATGAATGTATGAGGAAGCTGATAGATTATACTTGAAATTAATAAAAGATTTTGACTACACAGACTAAATTAAAAAAAATTAAGCTGTCATAGAATCAGAGGAAAAGTTTTGGAAAATTATTAACTAATTTACAATTAGGAAATGAACAATAGAAATAAATGGAGGAAGATTATGAAGTGTTCTCTGCTCTCCCAGGGTCTCTGCTAGCATGTGGCTATTCAGTGTATTCATAAGGGATCTAAAAATGATGAAGTGATAAAGTATAAAGTTTCTTTATGAAACAAAATTTCTAAAGGTATTCAAGCCTGTCTGGGAAGTGTTACATAAGGATCTCACAACACTGAGTTACTGAACCATAAAATGGAAGATTAAATTAACTGTCAATAAGGACAAAGTAAGGCTCAAAGTCCCCTCCTTCTACAGTTAGTTACACATACAGTTAGTTAGAATACTGGAATCTAAGGAAACAGGAAAGTGATCTAAATAACTGTATATAGATATCTCCCTGAAAATTTCTGCTCAGTAAATTGTGACACTGAAAAAAATATTAGGATTATTAAGAAAAGGCGAAGAACAGAAGAGAAACTGGATAAGAATCCAGTTCTCAGTGGTGAGGGTTATGATCATTTGTTTTAATTCCAATCAATGTTTACAGTGATTCCACCTATAAGAAGACTAAATGGGATGAACTTTTCAGGAAAAACAAGAACTGATCAGCTTTGAAAGTAAATGCTTGAAAGTGGGATCTATCCTGTTGTCTATAAATTGGGGTCTATCTATTCGTTATCTGTCAAATCATAAAAAATAGAGAAAATCTTCTACGGAATCATTGTCCACTGTTATTTTTAAGAGAACCAGGGATAACCCAGAATTTTAAAACAAACAAAAGAAGTACTTTTCTTTACAGTGTGCAATTACTTTGTGGAATTCATTGCCACAGGATGCTGTGGTAGCTAAAATTATCATCAGATTCACAAAGGACTCAGTGGATTTGTAGCAGGGGAGCTATAAATCACAGTGGTCTGCATGCTGCCCCCAGTTCCAACTTAAAATACTTGGTTATCAGAAGACTAGAAATATTTGAGAAGCAGGATCAAGCTAGACCTTTCTCTCATAATGTAAGTAGTAAGCCAAGGGATGTTTCCACAAGAAGTGAGCAAGGTTGGTCACAAAGTATGTTAAGGCAGGATAACAGGAGACAATTGAAGAGTGTGCAGGGGAATGAGATCCTGGGGTGCCTTTCAAGAGTGGAATAGCAGGAGAAAATTTCTAAACTTGAAGTGTTTGAAATGAAGACTGTAGTGCTTATGAGTAGTCTGCAGGTGATGTTTGCCTGTAACAGGAAAGATACAGTGCAAAGTTTCTTCCAGTTCTGCATCCTAAACAGAAAACTGAACTTTTGGGGCAGCCCACTGCTAACAGGAAAATAGAGCGATATGCATAGAGCTGCTCTCAGTTGCTCTAAGTTCCACCTTTGAAGTTGTTTTTTTAAATTATTTTTATGATGCATTATTGCCACAAAAAAAAAAAAAAAAAAAAAAAAGAGGAAGAGTACATACTCCGTATGTACTCATAAAATTTTTGTCCTTTGCACAGGTTCTGGGGCTATTAAAAGCATTTCAGACTATGGGAAAAGATTTTGACCTTGGCAATATCTTAGCAACAGTAGGGTGATACCAGTACAGATTTGACAGCAAATTTGTCCCACGTTCTGTTTTGCCATCATTGGGGAAATAAGTATGCTATACTATAAGCCTAGGGTAAAAATAAGCCAGTACTCCCTTACATCATTATGACTCTGTTCTAGTAATTCATAGCTAATAGTAATATCAAGTTAAGTTATCCTAAGAGATCGGAAAAAAAATAAAACCTCAGGAAACAGCTTGGTAACCCTTTTTCAGTCTCTGCTGCGATGGTTCACAGCAAAAGTTCAGAGCAAAATGTTGATGTTGTAGGAGAAGCAGATTGCTCTGTGGCCTGGAGACAAGGTGTCAGGACTTTCAATTGTGTGAGAAAAGAGCAGGAGTAGTTCAGTATGAACACGCAATATTTTGTCCTAGTATGTTTTTCGTATATAAACATACACATACCCTGGAGGAGGCAAAAGGACTGTGAAATAGACTCAACATCTGAGCCATTGCATTTCAGCTGGCGGACCCCATGCCCTGTGAGGAGTCACTCTGCTCAGAGCTGATGGGATGGGTATTGTGCCCAGGACAAGTGGGAGATGTCAGAACTGTTACTTCTTTTCTAACAAAAGGGCTTGGCTAACATTACTGCTTTGCGTGCATATACCATAGACGTAATATCTTACCTTAGGTCCTTTTGAAACAGTTACTGATTCTGTTTTTGACATTTAAAATTGTTGCCAGTTACTTGAGTCATACTACAATTTTGTAAAGACTTAGGTGACAAATTCTGAAAACCTAAGCTTTCAACCTATCATTCCATCCAGAAAATCTGACAGTCTCAGAAGGCTGTGGGTCTCTGCATGTGCAGTAACTATAATTTCAGGGAGAAATATACACTGGCATAAAGCACAAGTATAAGCCTACCTTATTTATCTCAAGTTACTTTAGAAGCCCTCAGAATACTGAATACCACACTTTCATAATGGTTTCTAAATTCAATTCATAATTAATCATGATACTGTCTTGGGAAACTCCCATTTTTACATTCCTATGGTAAATTTAGCAGTGATTTAAATGGAATTGTAAGCAAGAAAAAAAGAAAAAAAAAAGTCCCACCACATATTAAATTGCTAATAAAGCAGATATCATAATAGCTAATTGTGCTGTTTCCCATTTTCATCTCTTTATCTATCTCCTTTTTCCTCTTCTCCTTGCCTTGTTTCTCTGCTTTTCTGTTTCCTTCCTCTGTTTCCCTCAAAATATCCCGTTTCCTCCTCCTTTCATGCATACATGCATTTCCCTATTACGTGGTTCCCAATGCTGAGAACACTTCCCCCACCCCATCCTCTAGAAATGACCTGCCTGTCTGCCTCATCATCGACACACAGTGAGTTTGGGCATTTCCCCTCTGCGTCTGTGGGATGTTTTGGTGTATTTGCTGTCTCCATATCCTGGAAGTGACCACAGCTTCTGCACATCTCTCTTGTGGAATTGTACCTCCTCACTGCCAAAATATACCAGGGGAATGTGGCTTATTTTTTCTATTCTAGAAATTACATAAACACTGTGCTCCTTCCCTCAGTTTACATTATGGAATACAATATATATTATGCTACCAGTCCAGCTTAAGGTTCCTCTATAACTGCTACTAGCAATTAAAATCATGAGTCATTTCTTGATGGAGAGGAGCAGCATTATTAAAAACTCATCCATACCCATAACACTGATCAATTCAGGACTGGTTTTTACTGTGGTTGTTTCTTCACTGTTGCCGTAGGCAAGAACATCCAGTTGTTCATTTCCAAGAAACACTGGAGTGTCATCATATGGCATATGCACTACAATCAAGTCATCAGGAGCAACCAGCATAGGTTAATGAAAGGCAGGTACTACCTCACTAACCTGATCTCCCATGTGAAGCTGTTGAATTTACCTTGGTATTCTCCTGGATACATTGTCTGCTCGAAGCATAGACATCTGTACAGCAATCTGTATGAAGGGCTTTGCACCTATGAAGTCTTTCAAGAGTGGAATAGTAGGAGAAAATATCTAAGCTTCGTTTGAAATGAAGACCAAAGTATTCATGAATAGTCTGTAAGTGACATATTTTCCTGTGATGGTGGAGATAACATCACATCACACAGAATTGACTAGGTGTCTGGACCCAAAATGCCACTGTGAATGGCCGATCGTGAGTGGTGCTCCCCAGGGCTCATTCTGAGGCCACGTTTGTTTGACATTTTTACTGGTTATCTGAAGGTGGGGATTGAATGAACTCTCAGGAAGTTTGCAGATGACATCAAGTTAGGCAAGACTGTCAATTTGCTTGAGGTTAGGAAGGCTCTGAAAAGGGAACTGGATGGGCTGGATTGAAGGACTGCATCCAGTCACTTGAGATTTAATTGGGTCGTAATCACCCCGTGAAGAAAAGTAGGCTGGAGGAGAGTGGCTGGCAAGTTGCCTGGTAGAAAATGTCCTGGAGCTGCTGGTCACCTAACAGTTGGCTGAACATGTGCCAGCAGTGTGCCCAAGTGGCCAAGAAGGCCAATGGCATCCTGGCTTGTATTGAAAATAGTGTGGCCAGCAGAACTAAGGAAGCGTTTGTCCTTTTGTGAGCAACACTGGTGGGGCTGCACTTCAAGTGCTGTTCAGCTTTGCACCCCTCCCTACAAGATACAAAGTTATTTTGAGTGTGTGCAGAGATGAGCAAGGAAGCTGGTGAAGGGACTAGAAAACAAGACATATAAGGAGTGGCTGAGGAAACTGGGGTTGTTTAGAAGAGGAGGTTGATGGAAGGCCTCATTGCTCTCTAAAACTGCCCAAAAGAAGGCTACAGCAAGGTGGGCATCAGTCTCTTCTCAGGTGGCAAGTAAATTTAAATTTAAATTGGTTATTAGGAAGAATTCCTTAATAGAGAGTGTGGCAAAACACTGGAAAAGGCTACTGAGTACTCATCCCTGGAGGTATCTAAGAGATATGTGAATGTGGCATTAGAGGGAAATGTTTTATTGATGAGACTTTGTGAGTCAGATTGATGGTCAGACTTAATAATCTTGAAGGTCTTTTCCAACACAGATGATTCTGTGATTCTCTTCTATGACCTACTCAAACTTATTCAAAAGTATATGGACCAGTTTGATATCATACCGCTAAATACAGGAAATAAGGAAACCATTGTTTCTCCATTTCACTGGTTTCTGCCTAAATAAGCAAACTTCTTAGATACTACCTTCTTGTGGATTGAACCTTCTTTTCTGACAGTCCTGAAAATGAGGAATCTTCCTCTCTTCCTTTTGCCTTATGAAGTAAAAAATCCATCTCAGATAAGTTAGTCATTCACTTTAAAACATTTTGATGAATTTCACAATGAATTACATTTCGACCTTTAGGAAAATGGGAGATTTAAAAACTGAAAACCTCTTTTTCTAGTTAAAACAATGAAGGTTTGGGTTTGTTTTGTCTTATTACTTATGTTATTTTTATTCTTTTTATTATTGTTCTTATTGTTATTATTTAAAATCATAGCATAAACACAAAGTTTTTTTCACATGGATGCAAAAATTATTAGTTCTCATTAACATTAATTATGGCTAATATTTTACACATAACTGTGCATTTTTCTTTAGATGCTGCTCATCTGTTTCTCCTTGTCTTTAAAACAGCTTGAATGTAGCTACTCAAATCATCCTTCCCTCAGGAAATTTTCTTAACTTAATTTTAAGTGGTGACAATAAAAATGAAAATCGAGAAAATGGCACAGCAACAGAGTCACCTCAAACAGGCTATAGTCTAGCCCTGCTTCATTTCTTCCTTTTATTCTGGTACCCAGATATCTCTGGTCATATCTGCCTCCAAGCAACTCAAGTTTCCATAAACTTTTCAAAGAGAGAGCCAGTCTTGCATTTATTCTCCAGTGTTCCTACAGCGCATGAACTCATTTCTGTCAATGATATTCCCCTCCAAATTTTTGAAAGCATTAGATGAAGCCCTAAAATCAGGACTGGATACTGACGGATTTGTCAGCTAGTTTTGGATTTTGAACCATATTAGCTACAGACTACAGTCTACCAGGAAAAAGTGTAAAACTGCAAAATTCATTTTGCACACACATCTGGTGGCTTTACATGATTATTTCTTGCTGGTGACTAAGAACAGAGCACTAACCTTTTCAAGTTAGGAGAGACATTTCCAGGTCCTGGATCATGGCTGATGTTTTGGAAATCCATATTATACTTTTAATACTCGGTGAGTATTTTATATATATAAAATTGGAGCCTCTTGGAGAAGACATCTCATAGGCATAACTATGTGTGAGAGTTCTTCTACCCCCATTTTTAGTCTTTCAGTAATTAAAATTAACTTTGTGCGTGCTGTGGAGGATTCACAGGTTTGTTAGCATTCTTTGGTGGCCCAGAGGCTTTTATTTACCACATTTGACCTACAACTCAAAGAACTAGATTTTTCTGTAATAAACATTTGACATTCTCAGATTTTTAGAACTATTAGAGTCAGAAAGACAATAAAGTGATGGTTGTGCATTTAGAAACAGAAATATGATCACCTTCTGATCAGCTTCTCTGAGTTTCTGCGTAAGGCAAATCATAGAATCATAGAATGGTTTAGGTTGGAAAGGACCTTTAAGGTCACCTGGTTCCAACCCCCTGGTATAGGCAGGGATACCTCCCTCTAGACCAGGTTGCTCACAACCCCACCCAGCCTGGCCTTGAATACTTCCAGGGAGGGGGCATTCACAGTCTCTCTGGGCAACCTGTTCCAGTTTCTCACCACCCTCACAGTAAAGAATTTCTTCCTAATATCCAGTCTAAATCTACCCTCTTACAGTTTATAACCATTTCCCCTCATCCTGTTGCTACATGCCCTTATAAGAAGTCCCTTCTCAGTTTTCCTGTGCCCTTCCTTCAGTACCCTTCAGGTACTGGAAGGCCACTGTAACGTCTCCTTGGAGCCTTCTCTTTTCCAGGCTGAAGAGCCTCAGGTCTCGCAGCTTGTCCTTGTAGAGGAGGTGCTCCAGCTCTCTGATCATCTTTGTGGCCCTCCTCTGGACCTGCTCCAGCAACTCCATGTCCTTCTTGTGTTGGGCACTCCAGAACTGAATGCTCCAGATGAGGTCTCACGAGAGCAGAGTAGAGGGGCAGAATCACTTCCCTTGACCTGCTGGTCATGCTTTTCCTGATGCAGCCCAGGATATGGTTGGCCTTCTCAGCTGCAAGCATATATTGCCAGCTCATGTTGAATCTTTCACTGGTCAGTATTCCCACATCCTTCTCTGTGAAGGTCTCCATTTAATCAGTGCCGAATCAAGCCCATGTCTTCTATTTACCAAACAGCATAGCTTCTACAGAGGCTATATTGCTCTGCCACTGTGGGACACAATAAAATTGTAAGCACTGACTGTGCTGAATCCTGTCTTCATCAGTTATTCCACAGCGTCTGCGGGAGTAATGGGGCTGGCAAATCAGATGCAGTATTGCTGGAGCTTCAGAACGTTAACCTTATAATAAACCATCTGCTCTCTGTATGACAAAGTGCGATGCAGCACATTGTCAGTATTTATGAATGATAAATAATAATAATAATAATAGATCTGTTTCTATAGTGCTTCCAGCGGATAGCAGCTGATCATGCTTGCTGAATCCAGAAAAGGAATGCCAAAAGGAAAACAAATGAATATAACCAGCTGTGGAGCTATTTTTGAAAAGCTGAGGAATTCAGTTGGTTGCTTTCTATTGCCTTTAAAGGTGGTATAGTGATATCTCAAAGTTATTAATACAGCCTTCATATGAAAATGGATTGTTATTTGCTTTTTAAATGTTTGAGGGAACTGCAGGACCCCAGTGGCTCATGGAACACTTGTGCATGTGAATGATGCGCATAAACACTGCTGTGTGTGTACTGTCTGATATCCAAGGCCCCTCTGTCCGTCACTCTTTGTGCTGAAGGAAATATAGCAAATATAGCATCAGAGTGCATGCCCAAATGTCACTGCTCCAAGGCCCACTGGTGTCTGTACGTGCGCCCTGCAACAAAAGCAGCAGCATTGCTCCAAGGCTGTTTTGTGCCTCAGCTCTTATATGGATGCAAAAGCAGCATCATAAGTCCAAGATATTTCTGCCAAAACTCTTGCACTGCTGTTCAAAAGCAGTTACAAGGCCCTTGCTTCTGCCAGGACAATTTAAATGCAGATGACTGAAACTTAGGGATGAGTGTGATTTTAAGTGTCTTGCTGAAACATGCTGTAAAATCATCTGCAGAAAAGAGAGAAATGCCATAAAAACTTTTTTCCTGTATAAGTGACACTTGGCAGGTCTTCCTCGGCTCCTCCAGCACTTTTCTCCTTTTTTTCCTCTGGCAGTGAGCCTTAAAAAGACCTCAAAGGCATTTATATGCTGACCAAAGAAACTCTTTCTATAAACAAGCAAAGAAGGGTTTATATTAAATGAACGTTGTTTATCATTGCCATTGTTGCAGTATATTAAGATAACAGGCGAGGCAGAGCATTGACAGCTCCTAAAGCCACTGTATAAACCTAAGCCTGCACGTAGCTTGCTGCCTGGGGCTCCTTAAAGCTACTGCCTTGGTTTTCTTCCTGCCTATGCTTGTTGATTTCTATCAAAATGAGTTAGAAAGCAACTCATCAGGCCTATATAATTCCATGCACACTTCCTCTCACCTCCAAACGGGAAGGTCAGCTTCTGGACAAACTTTGTTTCCACAGCTTTAAAAGAGTCTGTTGTGTTTCATTTTGTTTTGAGTGGTGTAATTATCAGTAATTATTGGGAAATGAGCAGGAGTCAGAGGCAATTCCAAAGCCACCCAGAATAAACTGTGCATTGTTGCAGGGTTGTAGCACGGCTGTTTTACAGAATTAACATTCTGAAATAGTTGGAAGTGACAGTTTCCTTTTCAGGAAGGGAAGAGGGCAAAGAGCTACGCTGCTGCTTTAAGGTCGGTGTTTATGTTCAGGAAGAAGATGGAGCTGGAGAACACAGGGGGTATGGAACGGATCCCTGTACCACCCTTTTTTTCTTGTAAGTGAATCTTCTTGGGTAAGTACTGAGTCCAGAGAAAGTCTTATAATGTCAGAATGTCAGAACAAGTGAAAAAAAAAGTATTTTAAACCATGAATGAGGTAATCAATGAGATTTACATTAGAGAACACAGAATTACAAAGATTAGAAAGAATGATTTCATTCAGTTTCAAATGACAGACTTTGAAAATTGAAGGTCCTAAAATAACTGAGAATTAGTCCTATATTTAAATTGTCCTAAAGTCTTATTTTTTCTAAGTAAATTAATAATTGTCATGTTGCATCAGTTCAATCAACTGTGAGATAATGAAGATTGTAAAGCAGAGAACTTGATGGGTCACTGGTTGCTAATGGACTACAGACTCTTGTGGGTCATGGGTTCATTGCCAGGCTATGTTTAAAGGTTACTCTTCTTCTTCTTTTTTTTTTTTTTTTTTTTAAACACTGCTTAATTGCAAAACAAAAGTGGATTCATGATATGAATGCAGATATTAATGCCAGAGCCAGACCCTGAACCATGATGGATAACGGTTGTGGGGTCTCACAGCAAGGTCATGCTTTTCAGTAGCTTTGGCAAAACTGATTTTTTCTGCCACAGGGACCCACCCTGGCTCAGCAGTTTCTCTCTGATGGAAATGTCTGAACTACTCTGTAGACAGAAAGTGATTTCTGGAAGGGGATGTCTGTGGAAGATGACGCTGGTCTTTTCCTTCGATACTGTTCTGCTGTTCCCTCAGGACTCTGCATACTGTGGCTGACTGAATCATTTGATTCTATGGTGGCAGCTGCAAATGAGACAAGACAGCTATAAGGACCCAGTGTGACCATAAGAAAAAGGTGGCTACATTCCTGTTTCTGGAGTAGTAGAATGAACTTCTCCTTTCCAAATGCAAGGCTTGTACTTCCCATCTTTGCATACAAAAGCATACAGATGATATACACAAATGCGCAAAATACTTCAGTACATACCCAGAAGTGTGTAAGATTTCTCGAATGCTACAAGCTACAGGAAGCAGGTACAGAGCAGCACATCACCAGGTTGTGGACCAGACTGGAATGAAGGGAAAGCAAAGGGTCTGAGGCAGGGAGCAAATGAACAAGTAGAAGTTGTTCTGCATTAGTCTATGGGAGTATTAATGGTACAGCCTGCTCACAACTGCCTAAAACAGATTCTTCCACACAGCAGTGCTCAGGGAATCTGGTGTAAGAGATGCAGAAAAGTTTAATATCCTGCTGAGTCTGGAGCTGATTCTGCTGTTCTCACGCTGTTAGGTATGCATAAAACCAACTCTATTTGGCCTCCACTAATCCCAGTTGTAGTAAAGTCTGCTTTTTGATAAAAAGACGTATCAGAATTAAAGTCTATTTCCCTTAAGAAGCTCATGCATTTAAACTCAAAGTGCATTTGGTCCTACTGATGGCTGCTGCAGTGCTCTGTGTATAAACAGAAGAACCATAATTGAAAAAGAGTCCATTAGAAGTGCAGAGAGGAAACTAAGGGCGTGAATTTAGTGATTATGAAGGTGAATGATTAATAGCATGTATTAGTGCCAGACATAATACAGACAGACACTGCCCCAATCGTGCAGGTCTGCTAGTATTTAAAAATGATATCTTCCACCCCTTCTATTCCAATCTTGAGCCATTCTGGCTCTGGAAACAGTCAACAATATTGAACTGTTAGCAGTTTTGTAGTGAGAACAAGAGAGAATACTTTTAAGATCATGTAATTGGGACAATTGTGGCAGAAGACTGCAGGAATAGACTCCACTGCCATTTGAAATACTTGTTTTTTCTCATTTGAATGGATGCTAGATAGAAGAAAGCATGTGCCAGTATATCCTACTGACCTTGTAAACATCCAGAAAGCAAAAGTACATGCATAAATGCCACTTTTCCTCACCACATGTGCAAGTTTTCCTTTTATCAGCACAATTTTCTAATTGAAATTTTAAAATGCATTTATGAGCTGAACTGCGCAGCTTCCTTGATTTTTTTTCTGCTGCACTGTATATTTTTCCTGTATCAGTTTGTCCACCCTGCTTCTTCTATTCAAAGTACAGTAACTGTTGCTAAAAGCAGGCAGATTTTGTGCTAAAGGTGGAAGTTTGCTTCCATAATATCTTCTGTCCTGCTAAGCAACTGCCTGTGATGCACTTAGTTTGTGTTTTACTGGGAATATTCTGAAGAAGGATACTTGGCTTTGGCCAAAGAAATCATTCCACTTCAGCAGTGATGATTTCTTTGGCAACTTTTCTGTAAAATGAACTCATAAAGCAGGAGTTACCTGGCATGTGCATATGTACATTAATTATATAAAGTCAGCACTGCTCATGCCCTTTCTCTTAAATGATTGTTTCAGCTCAAGAGAGATACAGCTATTTCTTTCTGCTAGGCTGCCAGCAGCTGAAAATACATCAAGACGGTATTCTGGAAAGAAACTCTGACGTTCAGCTTTACTGTTTGTAACATTAGTGTCAATGTTCTTGTCACAAGTTCTCCTATAAATCTGAGCTGTGAGACCTTGAGCGACTTGCAAATAGAGTAAAATGCAAAGTAGACCGAACTGATAATAGTGCAGCCCTATCTGCTTTCCAAGCAGTCCTTTTAGTGCAGACATCCTTCCAGATATACAAGTAGGCGGATGGAGGAGTCTGGGATTTTGTGTGAGGAGACATTTTTGTGCCCTGTTCCATAAGCGATTACACATTTCCTGTTTGATTCTGGAAGGTCACGTACACTTTGTTTCTTATATATATATATGTATGTATATTTAAACAAGATAACATTTTCACAGGGTTATTGTGAATCATTAATTGCGGTCTCCAGGTGTCTGTTTTGTAGAGACATTCAGTACACCAGTAGTTGCCAGAGGGTGATCACACATACTTTTTTTTTTTTTTTAACAGTATCAGTCTTCAACATTATTATAAAATGAGAAAAAATAGAGAATCATAAAATTGAGAGATATCAGTCTGAGGGAAAATGTAGAATATAAAAGTGTGAATAAACCACTTACTGTCTGGTTTTCTCCAAGGAACAATTAGAAACATGTGACTATGTTACCCTCGTCTATGGCCAAGTCTGCTTTCAACTACACTTTTTGGAACTGTACATACATTGAACCAGTGATGGAATTTGGCTGTGACATTTACAAAGCCATTTCCTTAAAACTCCAGGACAGAGCAATGAGAAACACAAACTGAAGAAAGTTTTATTAGTTACAATACCTTTCCTAAAGCTATTGTCTTCCAGAGTGGTATTAAGTGAGCACATTTTAAAATATCTGGCTAGACAGATAGGCAGGTAATAGTCAGTAAGTAGAAAAGCTTACCATTCATGGGCCAGAAGAATTTTCTCCCCTGTGAATAAGAGAGTAGTGCTACCCCTCTTTTGGCAGCAAGATCAGAGGAATGGTGGTCTTCTGTCAAAAGCTTTTTCCTCAGGGCATACTCCTAGGATTGCGATGTGGCAATAATTTTCTAATTGCTGCTAACTGCTCCTTAAGGGCTGAATTGTAATGGAAGCCTTTGTTTTTTCTTTAACGTGAATCAGCTGAATCAGAACTTTTATTCCTGGTGGAGAGTTTAAGACCAGGATTTCAGGTTTAAAGCCTTTTTTTTTTTCTTTTCTTTTTCCCCTGGAAACCCTTGCTTAGGAATGCTCATGCGTTTAAACTGAAAGGAGGCTGCTAAAACTGTTTTCAACATCTTAACATTCCTGTTACAAACTACATTTACAATAAATTCTTTGAAATTCATTACGCTTACAATAAACTTCTAGCTCCAAGCAAATTGTTCCATAATAGCCTGTATCAGGGTTTTCTGTGTTGTCCTCTAAAGCATCTGTTACTGGATGCTGTCCAAGGAGTTGGCGTTAAGGACCGAAGGTCTGACCCAGTATGCAAATTCACAGGAATGCCGACCAGCTGGTTAGGAGGGGCAGCTGGGGGCCTGCTCCGGCAGAATGAGTCACCAGGCTGGTCCAGGTTAGCCCTGGGCTTGCAAACTTCTAAAGACGGGTGAACTACCTTTTCGGTAATCTGCTCCTATGCTGCCATACTATTCAGCAAAGAGGTTTTTCCTAATGCAGCATGTAGTTCTTGCGCCTTGTTTTACCATACGCTGCTACCAAGAAAATTTTGTCTCCATTATCTTTGTAGCTCCACATTGCAGGCTTGGGTTAGATCACTTCTGGGCTTACACTTTCAGCAGACTTGAGGGGCCCAGCTCCTTAAAGTTTTGCTCACAGACCCTTAATCACTGTGGTAGCTATCTGCTGGACCACCAACAATCTTCTTGAACCAAGCGCCTTGAAACCCAGCAGTATTCCACGTGCATCCTCACCACTACCAGGCAGAGGATATTGGCTTTCCTTGACTCTCTGACCACACTCTTCTGGGATGTAGCCAAAAATGTAATTTACCTGATTCATGTTAAGAGCACACTGTTGGCTATATCCAGCTACCAGTTTCCATAACCCCTGGATCATTTTTATCCAATACTCTTCTGTACTGATACAGGCTGTTGTTCTGCCCAAGGTACAGATCTCTGTACTTCTCTTTGCCAATTGTCATGATTGATTCCTATGATGTGAATAAGATTTATGTATTTAATTCCCTTTAATCTTCTTAACAAACATGCATTTGTCTTTGTAGGATTATTTTTGCACTTTTAAAAATCTTCTGATATTGGAAAACCAGGAATATTTGTTCTAAAGAGAGTAAATGTGGTCTGCAGAATGTGATATTTCAATCACATTAGACTTATATATATATTTAGGATCTATATAAGGCTTCAGAGAAAGAAAGATTAGTGTATTGAATTATTGACTGATTTAATAAAAATCTCCTGTTCTCTCAAAAAGAAACACTTGATTTTGCTCAGTTGGAACTGAGCTTGACAAAATCTAAATCTAGCATTTCTCAAGTTGGCTAGATTTCATTTACCTTGTTATATCTTAAGCATAAGCATAGGTACATGCACACATGCATATTGCCAGGGCTCAGTTTGTTCTTCAGTGTGTAATGAAACAGCAAAACCAAACTGCTATTATGTACTTATAAAAGCATAGAATCCTTAGAGTTGGAAGGGACCTTTAAAGGCCATCTCATCCAACTCCCCTTCAGTGAACAGGGACATCCACAGCTAGATCAGATTGCTCAGAGCCCCATCCAGCCCGGCCTCAAAAGTCTCTAGGGACTGGGCATCCACAGCCTCTCTGGGCAACCTTTGCTAGTGACTCACCACACTCATTCTAAAGGACTTTTTCCTTATATCCAACATAAGTCTACCCTCTTTAAATCAGAAATCAAAAGATGTATTTTTTTCTTCTCTGATGGTTTTTGATTTTGTTACACTTATTGATATTGATGACCAAATCTAAATACATTTCTGAGTAATATTTTTTCCCCAAATAAAATATTCTTCCTGTAGAAACAATTTCCATGCAAAGCAGCTAGCGCACAGCCCTGGTAGGGAGACAGAAACCCTCATCTGCCCAAAAGAAAGTACATAACGAGGACAGCCTGATGAACACAGGAGGCATACTGGTCTCAAGCAAGCAATCACAGGTACTTCAGGCACCTTGCCAGCAGCTCCCAATGAAAAGTAGGACCTCAGCACCCACCTGAGTGAGGGTAGCTGAAGACATTACAGAATCTTAAAGGTCCCTTCCAACCTCAAATGTTCATTGATTCTATGATAAGACCAAACAGCTACAGAGCAGTTAGGAGACAGCAAAAGTGACTGCATCTCCAGCTGACCAACAAAGCTCTATCAGAAGGACATTTGTGAAGATGTTCTCTACTAAACAGATGGCCAGAGCAGTGCAAACACATGTAATGGATCATGGCATGGCCAGGGAAAAGGGATGGAGAGAGTAGCAGGTGTTGTTGCTACAGTCCTACTGGGTTAAGAGAAAATGTTTGCATCCTAAGGAGATTCAAAGAAGGTTCTTTTGGTCACTGGCAGGGAAATAGGAGTAGGAACTGAAGAGACGAATTTTTTGGAGGTAGTAATGGTCCAAAGAGTCCCCAGTCCCCATTTTCATTAAGTGTCAGGAATTTGGAAGTGAAACTTCTGCAAAGGTCATTTTCTTTTGTCTCTTCTTAGCAATAAAATTCAAAAAGGTAAATGCACACCACTTAGATCTTTAATTTACCAGAACTGTGGAGATGGAAAGAGGTTTTTAAGGGACTTGGTCTCCAGTCAAGAGAAATGCTTATGAGATGAGTGCAGTGCAACTCTCCTGCCTAATTGTGCTTGTGTCATGGTTTTATGATGCCACATTTAGAAAGACTGTGCCTGCTAAACTGACTCTGCTTGTGGAGGAGCATATTTCTCTACAGCCCTCTCTCATGTTTGGCAACTCCCCCCAAAACCCAGTCCTAGAAGAAAGCATGGTGTAGGAACTGATGAGGATACAGATAGTGTTACCTTTTGAGCAAGCCTGTGTAAATAAATCCAACTCGGCAAAGATCTGAAAATTTGAGTCATTACACTCTGAAGAAAATTCCTTATGTTCAGTTTCTGGAGCTCCACTGTTAGTAGTTAGCACCCATTTCAAGGCCACAAAGTATTTGAAAATATT
>PPHD01014536.1:2196-16634 GCA_002909625.1 Bambusicola thoracicus
CCCCCCCCCCCCCCCCCCCCCAAAAAAAAAAACCCTTCAAGTCTAAGAGCATGAGTGGTGATGTTGATATGAAGTACTATGGTTTTATGTGTTTCTGAAATCCTGTATAGCTGAAGTCTCCCAGGGATCAAGAGATCCAAGGAATTGTAGAGACTGTAGCACTAAGCAGTATCAGAAAACTGCAGATGTAAAGAAAATGTTATTTGCAGCTAAAGTTTACTTGACTGAGTCCAGTGGGTGTTTTTGTTCACAGTACAAATTCTGGCTGGTATCTCTCTCTTTCTATAGCAGTTGTTTCAGATTTGAACTTTTCCCATAAGACCTATTTCTAGAATTAGATTCAGATTGAGAAGTACTGTGCAGTTGTTACTGTCATAAAAACAATCTGCTATAGCCTGATTATGGGACCAAACTGAAAATGAAGGAAATGAGAAAATGTCAGCGTAATTTCGTAATGAAAATTATCTAACTTGTTATGAAGTCTGATCTTGATATTGTTGGTGTAGTAAGCAAAAACTCCGACTTTCATTGGGAAGGATACAACTTTCACTGTAAAATAAAGGATGTTCCCTGCAACAACATGTCCTTGAGATGTGCAGCCTATTGAATACGTCCTTTTTTATAGTTGCACCGAATGGCTGGTATAATGTATTTCACCATATTGTGGATCGGTATCACTATTGTGACACCCAGGGAATTCTCCCAGTAACTTTTCTTTAAAAAAACTTCTAAGCCAGAGTTGTTGCCTGTTCATCAGCACATTGTTTACATGCTGGAACTGCTGGAGGAAGCACCGACCATCTAAACTTGATAGCAAGTAAAAGTTCTGTGAATAGAGATAGTAGTCTCTGGTCTACTAGTGGGCCAGGAAAGGTCGCATCTTGGCTTTGTTGAGCAGGCAGTGTCTAGATAGCTAATTAGATTAATAACTGATTAAAGAGAACCTGCTGATTCTACCTAGAAGTTGAAAATCAATCAGTGTATTGCTGTACCCCTGTGCAACAGGAGACAAAGGGGAGTCTGATTCTGCTTGTTTTCTGAAGTATTGCTCTGGTGCTGAAGTTACTTCATGCTGCACAGCCATGAAATAAAAAGAATTACAATAAGTGACTTACAGATGAAGTTTCACTGACCACGCTGTGGTTGTTGGCCAGTTGAGGTCTTTGGTTCACAACCCAGCTATCCAGATGGGATTTGACCAGCAACTGTCAGGTGACAGAAACAGGCCTCGTGTAGTTGATGTAGAGATAAAGATGATCTGATGAGGAGACGTAATGTGTTGTTATTTGAGCTAAGGGATGAAGGCAAAGAAAATTCACTGGTTTTGTATTACCATTTTGATAAACCTGCCCTTATCAAGGACTTGTTTAAGTTTTTTGTGCATTAGGAGATAGGTCTCAAAATAGACACACCTCAGATTCTACTTTAAATAATATATTGTTTGTGGTTATGGTTATGATCATGGTAATTATGGTTAGGGATGAGGGGACGCTGGAGGTCTGTTCATATTTTATACACTGTGAGGTAATGAGAAACTAGTTTTGTTATCAAGTGTACAAGTCTGTCAGTCTTTTGATCAGAAAGGGACTTATAAAGTTCTTCCACTTAAACTCCTTATACTAAATCAAAGTTCAGAAACAAAACCTTTGTTTAGTGCAAGTTATTTTTTTCTGTCTACCAGTGATACTGTGAATGACAAAATCAGGAGTTAAACTTCATCTGTAGGAAGGATGTGACTTGTTACTGTTTATTACCTTGACAACAGCCTCTAAGTGGAACTTCAGTATTATCATTAGTGAATTTTGAAATCCCTACTGGGGAAAAATTTATGGTGGGCAGATGGTTGGACTGTATAATCTTGGAGGTCTTTTCCATGCTTGGTGATTCTGTGATTCTAATAGTGAGCACATACGAGTTTTTATTGCGCATCTAAATGTTTACTTCAGGACAGAGTCCTACAACTGACTGCCATCCAACTGGTCACAGGAGGACTCCTTCTTGATGTCAGTCACAGTCTGAAGTGTACTCATGCTGGCTCCAACTGGAAGGTGCCTTCCAGGATGGGATGAGCAAAGATACTGCTCATAGCTCCAGTTACTATAGCAAGTTTTTAAGGTAGAGTACTTCAATCACTTTTGGTCATGGAGGTATGCCCTGATTAACTGAGTTGCTATCCATCCGTTTATTGAGGACCAGATGTGTGCCTTAATATTTTTGTAAGCAGTGACCCAGTACCGTCTGTAGGCAGTGATTTGAAGCAGAATAGTAAGTTATCTGTAGGGACCTTTGCAGAAACCTCTTCCTGCTCCAAACACACATGCGCTCTTTTGAAAATCTAGTGGCACTGGTATAAGATTTTTGTCTGTGTTGGGGATCATTTTTTCGTACTGAATGAGAGCTAACAAATAAAGGCTTTGAGAGTTAGTACAAGTTGGATGTGCTTGATGCAGGTTTCAAGAACTGCAGAGAAATACAGATAAAATGATAAGTTCTTCTAAGTTTTGGTTGCAGGTATCTAGAAGACCTCTCAAGTGGATGGATATGAGCTAGTTCAGTATGTTTTTGACAGAGGAAAAGTTACTGAGCTGAGATATTGAGAAGATCAAAGTCTGTAGAGTAGTCATTTCTGTGCAAAACTTACACTTTGGAAGAAGTGGAAAACTAATGAAGTCTGTAGGCAAGAACTTGGAGAAAAGGTTAGTCTGAAGTAGTCACAGGCTGAGGAAACAAGCCAAATGGATGTGGGATCCATCATCAGGGTCACAGGTGTTCCAAGAACCTGATGGAAAAATTCTGAGTGCTGTCTTGGAGATGTTATTCTGTGATAGTATCTAAGCATAATTAGATCTGGAGGAAGCAGTGAGCTTTCACTATAGCCAGAAACAGATAAAGAAAAGAGGAGATATGTCCAAAGCAGTCTTAAAGCATAATGAATCCCTATTATAGCATCAAAATCTCATCTCTGACAGATCATTCCTGCTGAGGAGCAACTAACTCTTGTGACTAATCCCACTGAAATCAAGATGAGGGACAAAAAGTAGTCTTCAGAAATGCAAGTCAGTTTAAAATGTGACTTGTTTGTGTATGTAAGGGATCAAACCAGGAGGGTACAGTATGATGTGCAGCAGTGAGCTGTATTATGTATTGTCTCAGTGACACAATTCCAGGTGGTTCTACACATGCTGAGTGGAAATTTTGACTGATTTGTCAGTTCTAGTGAAATCTTATTTCCTGTCTTCTTTATTTATGTATTTAAACAGATGTAGTCTCTGATGTAGTAGTTCGCATCACCTTCATATCCTGGTAGTCCTGTGTAACTCAGTGGTGCTCCCCAAGGATTAAGGTGCTGTTCACTCCAAGTCAGGGCATTGGCATCTCACTGTTTGTTGTCATGTGACTTTTGAAGATTGAATGTGAAGTCAGTTGATGTTTCCAGAAAACCAGGAATAATTGTAAATATGCTATCAATGCTGTTATACACGATAATACTAAACAATATGAAGAATGTGTTCGCTCACTGAGTTTTGTTGTTGTTTTTTCTCTTCTCAACATTCATTTCTTAAGAAAATTGGCTAAAAAGCGAAAAGAGACATTGAGCAGTACACGGCAGGAAATGACAGTGATGGTGAATTCAATGGATAAAAGCTACACTGAGCAAGGCACCAACTGTGATGAAGCTTTCTCTTTCATGGACACACACAATCTAAATGGGAGATGTAAGTTTTTCATTTTCTTTCTTTCTTTCTTTCTTCCTTTCTTTTCTTTTTTTTTTCCCCCTTCCACCATAAAAAAAAAAAAAAAAAAAAAAGGTGCAAATGGTTTTAAAATATTCCTCATTACTCAGTCATGGAAAATCTATGGAACCCAGAGTCTCCCACTGTGCAGCACATTACAGGGTGTATTTGAATGATCAGGACAGCCAGACATCAAGAAAAGACTTCTTTAAAAATAATAAGGATAATTGAGCTTCTTTCTGTCCACCTTTTCTTCTGCAGAAGAGCAAATACATTACTGAAACAGCTGTAGTTTTTCCTTTCTCCAATCTCTATTATGTTAAAAATTTTATCTCCCTCATCCTGTCCCAAGTCCTTCAAATGCTTCCCCTGCTCACTTTCTTTTTTTGTAGGCAATACTTATTTTTGAATGTTGTTAATGTAATAATGGTGATCCAATTGTCATATTATTTCCAATTCTAGATGATTCTGTTGCTTATGCAAAGGAAAAACTCAACTGAATTATGAGCTCTGCAGTTTCTTAAGAGATTGGCTAAAATCCTGGATCTCATGGAACTACCCTCAAAATAAATAAAATTTAGGATATACATTTTTCTAATTGTTTAGTCAAGGAATTGCTTCTGTCTGGGGGTTAGCCATGACCAAAGACTGGGATTGCAGCAGTTTTTCATCTAACTGTTAAAAAGAATGGGGAAAAAAAGTTCACAAAACATAGTTTTTTTGTAGTTCTTAAGGAATCTCAGTTTTTCTTGTATAACAGTGTTTTTGAACATCATCAGAATTTATCAAAGGTTCAATTTTGTTTCAAGTTCTAGCAGACTGTAAGGCCCAACTCCCACTCTTTAATATGCTTAAGAATGTTGACGAGCTCAATTGTTACAAACATTTTGTGAAGTTTATTCAGTGAGACTTCTTTCAGCAGCTTTAGGCTGAGAATTTGCAGTGTTCATTTGCATTTGTGTTGATTATGAATTTGCTTTGAAATAGATCATTCAAAATCTGACTTGCCTTTTTGATGAGACTATCCCATTTTAGTTAATGAGATTGCTTATTTAGTGATGAGGTGAAGAGATTTGGCTTTCTCTTCTATCCTCATGGTGTAGTCTTCCACTGTGTTGTTGAATGGTAACAACAACCAAAGAAGCTGCAGCTAGTTCCTGTGAGTACATCCATCTTTCATGCAAACCACCTTAAACCAATTTGAAATTCTCTGCATGGCAAATATTTTACACCAACTGAGAACCAGACCTTTAATTCAAACTTTCTGTAATAAATGTGGTCACTAGAAGAATCAGTTTGACAATCTTTAGGAAAAATCTTTTTGTAAGACCTTGTTCTCAAGAGATTTAAAACATTCCTACCTCCTATAAAAGTTTATTGTCCTGGCAGCATTCTGGATCTCAACTGTTTTATTAGCTGCCGCAACCTCGACCTCACCTAGTCTCTACGTCCATTTCCAAAAGAAATAGCGCTGTGTCCTTTGCTTCTAGTGACTCAGGAGACAAAATCAAAGGAAAGTAGTCTCAGATATATTCATTTAGAGGATAAATGATACCTGCCAGCATCAGTTAGCCAGTTTGCAAATAGCTCCATCTTAACAAGGGCTCGTAACAGTATGCCAACAGCAGAAAAAGACAAATCAAAGCTAGCAGAGTCATCTCAGTCCTTCTCATTCAGCAGATCCTGTCTTCCCCAACTCTGCTTTTGTTTCCTAAATTCCTGTTAGTTTGCTTATATGTATCCAGAATATATTTATATTTATTAACTCATCTGAGTTAATTTCAGCTGTACAGATAAGCAAAACTACCAGAACTAACATCTAATTTGAAAAAGCTTTGTTTACAAACTTTTAGTGAGTCTTTGGGTTAACATCCTCTGTAACTTTATGATTAACTCTCTCCTGTTGGATGTATCTGTTCTTACAACAGTAATTCATATGATCTGTGGATATCAGGGAACTAACTGAAGTTAATTTTTTCTTTGTGTTTTCCCTTTTACAGACTACTAAATCATTAAACACCAATGCCAGCACTGGTGTATGTACAACAACAGTCTGAAAACCATTCTTAAGGAGTAGTATTCAAAACATAAATACAACCTGTGTATTATCCCTCTGTCTGAACAAATTGAAAAAGACAGAGAAAAATGAACTGTAGCAGAATGTTTACCTACAGTATTTACTGTATTATTAAGTAAACTTACTAATGATCAAAGCTTCTGTCAAAAGCACCTGCTGTCGCTGTGATGTCTTTATTGAAGCACCAGTGTTCAGTCTAGTCTTGCGATTTAAGAAGTACATTTGTCATCACTGATCAAAATGCTTTATCTGATGATACTTCTTTCTAGGGAATTGATGAAATTCTGTAAGTCATTCATTTTGTTCACTAGATGCACCTGCTTTTCCCTAGGTCCCGATTACAGTGTGACAAGCACAACAGAAAACAAAATCGACCCCACATGCTGTGTCACTCAGCTTAAATAGCCGCATAGCACTCTGTTGTCTCTAACTAGCCTTGTTTCTTTTTGCAGCTGTATCTTCACCATCTTCATTTACAATGAAAACTAATACATTGAGCACGACAGTGCCTAACTCTTATTACCCAGGTAACCAATTTTTTTTTTCTTGGCTATGTAAACTTTTTCATTACAAAAGCGTATGCAGTTATTATACTCCTTGCCATGGAAGTTTAATACGTATTCCATGTAACCAGTTGTTTACAGTAGCTTTCTGAAAGAAAACTCGGAGCATTTATCAATCATTTTCTGTTCTCTCTCTTTTTGCCTTTTCTGCATTGACCTGCTTATGATGTATGACAGATCCGTTTGTGCCAACTGCAATTTTAGGTGAGAACATTTCCCTTTATCAAAGTTATTGCTGAAGTCATTTAGAAAGTCACAGACAATAGTATGCAGAAAGCTGTGGTTTTATGCTCAAGGGAGGGGCGATAGGCTTGTCTACACTGTGAGGGCTAAAGACAGTTATCAGGCTTGATTTCTACTGTCACAGTGCAAGTCGGGAGAAAAAAGAGAAATAATTTTAATGAGTGGATTTGTGAGGAAATGTTTATGCATGTATTTGGAGTGATACAAAAGAATTTGATTATCACAGCAATTGAAATAGTTTCCCTCATTTTTTTTTTTTTTGGTTTTTTTTTTTTTTTTTTTTTTTCTCAGAACTGAAGATGTCACTTTTTAAAAACACCTTTTTTTTTTCCTAATTAGACTATTCATGATGTAGAAAATCAGACAAAATAGGGTTTTGGCCATCCACAAGCCATCATTTCTTATCATAATGCCACAGTTTCTGACATGATTGTCAAAGTGAAGTTTCAGAGGAGAGTTGGTATTTTGAACAGCAAAATGATAACATGACACAGTAATACAGTTTATTGTGCATCGGGTGTCACAGGTGTAAAATAAAATGGTAGATCTGTAGTTTAAAAACATACAGTTAAAGTATACAGCATTTCCACAGAGAATTTGGGAAATCCTGTTGTTGTCCAATATCAGAAAGAGAGGGGTTTCACACAGTAATGAAATTATAAACATGAAGTGCCATTGCATTGTCAGTGCTGAAGTAACTGACCACATCGTGTCCTGTATTTATTTACACTTTCTTCCCGTAGTAGCTTTAAATAGAGATATATTTTAAAATGATAAAATACAGCAGTGCTCTACAGATAAGTTCAAATTCCACTGTCAAACCTCTTTACTCCTTTTTACTATTACTGACATTTCCTCCACAAATATTTTTTCTTCTGCTCCTTTTACTTGGAATCACTGTAAAAAAAAAAAAAAAAAAAAAATAGAGACCTCTTAACTGATTCTTTTCATTAAAATTCAAGTAAAACAATCTTAAGTAGAATGAAGCACAGAGGAATTTTAAGTATAGGAATTTGATCTTTGAAAACTTGTTCTTGTAAAACAAGATTTAGCAAAGTGCATTTCAGTGTGTTAACTTTCAGATGGAACCAGTGCATTTTTATACATTATGTAAATTTGGGAGAAGGTAATGGTAGTGACTGTGACAATGTAATAATCTGCATGCAAATGAAATTTGCAGTGCCTTTTAACTGCCTGAGATGTTAAGATCTTTTTGTGTGTGCTTTAGCATTCATTCAACACTTCATCCAGTAGATGTTCTGACCTTGTGGGTGGGCAAGGAGAAAAGTGTTATCAGGAGAAAAACTTTGAGATTTCTTGTCTGAATTATTCCATCTTAGTTAGTGTTTTCACTGGTTTCAGTTGGTTTTCCTTTTATTTGCAGGTTGCAAACAAAAAGTAATAGTAAAACTATTTGTCAGTTCTTTTTTTCCACAAGAAATAATCTTTTAGTAAGCATTTCAGATATCAGACAAATGCACACTGGAAGAAAAATAAACGAAACATCTTTGCTTATATAAGTCTGTAAAATCTTGAATTAGTTCGGTACATATTTTATGGTCCAATACAGCAACATCTCATCTCAATAAACCTTCCAGTTATTTCCATGTAGATAATGAACATTTTTGTAACCTTACATGTTAGAAGTATTATGAATGGTGTTGTATTCAAACAGGGTTTATTTCTCCAAAGGTGTTTATAACTGTTTCTATAGGAGCAATGTTTTACCTGAGGTAAATCAAATTAGCTGTGTTTGAATCAGTTGAAGATTATAGCTGTTAACAAAAGTGCTGTGTTTCTGTTGCAACTAACACCTGCTCTTGCCACCTTTCAACGTTTAAAGAAGCTGTTTTAGGCTGTAGGGTTAAGAGTGTGACCTCTGTGGTAGGTGCGGGTATTGCAAATGCTTGAGCTCACTTTTCTCAGTCAGAAACTCCTAGAATGGCCGCAATACACTTACCATTTCCAGATTTCTGTATAGCACAATTTCTGGCCGATTCATGCATACGAGGAACTCCACCAAGTAAAAAGAAAAAATTAATGACAGCTAATGATGTACTCTTTAAATGAACAGCAATCTTACTTCTCAGTTTCAGCTATGAGGAAATTTTCATATATTTGAGGGAAGACTTTCATGCTCATTCTAATAACTGAAAAGAAAACTTGAGAGCTCAATTAAAGCTTTACGTGACAGCCATTAGATTTACATGAGTGTAGGTCATGTTTGTCATGTTTCAGTTATATATATAACTGAAATTGGAGAAATAAAAGAGTGCTGTCCCAGAGAAGATAGTGTGCTGGGTTGCAGATGCCATCCATGCATCCATATAATTGGCAAACAAATATATTCTTTAAGTGTTGTACAACTCTGGGAATCAGTAAGTGGGAAATAGAATAACTGAAATTGTAGGAGGTCTTAAGCAAAAGGGACAGACTTCCCATTCTATGTGAACATTTCATCTGAAAGAGCTCACCCTTCCAAAGAGTAGAAATACTGAAAAGCTCATGCTAGAGTGCTCAAAGGCAAACCCAAAAACTGTAATATTTGTGGCTTCATAATATATCATATAAACCAAGGACTATAAGTGCTTTGTTTAAAGCAACTTAAAAGATTATTCTTGAAGAAAGAAAAAAGAGATTAATGTAACTATAAGAAATGAAGAGATGGAGAGAGGAAAATTAAAACAAAGGAGATCATGGAAAATAAAACAATAAGGATGAAACTGCAGCTTTCATAGCATAAGAATCTGACGTCTGGTAACTTTGCATTCATCCTAGTTATTAACAGTTTGGGTTACAAGGGCTTCCCTAATTTGGAGAGGAAAAAATAATAATAATTAAAAAAAGCAAATTCTCTAACCTTCTTCTAAAACGGAAATAATCACCCAAAAATCATGATCTTACACTTTTTTTTGTCTTTTGTGTCTTAGCCACTTCGTAGTTTTCAGGTGCCATTTCAACAGCAACATATTGTACCTGCACTTGTATACCACGTTTCATGCCATGCATCCCAAGGTGCTTTGCAGTACAATTTTATCACACATAGGCAGAAGTTGTCAACTTTTCTCACTAAATGATGAGTCGCTTTTCCTCTAGATTGATTCAGGTTAGCAAACCAGCATGAAAAGTAGTGCACATACTCATGCCCATAAATTGTTCTCCGCTTGGTTTAGATTTAAATGCACCTTCCATACTGACTGTATGAGGACCAGATTTCATACATCTTGTTATCACTGTGAACTGACAAACCCCAAAATCATTCCTGAAATATGATTCATCAAACTCTGTGGCATTAACATCTATTTCCAGTGGTAAAAGTATGACCAGAATCTCACCTTTAATGAGATGTGGTAGTATTTTTAGAATGTGAAAGAGAATCTGGGACCTTTTCATGCAGAAAATATGAGTAATTTTTGGCTATGGAGTATTTAACCTATGAATGTAGCAATATATTTTTAGTGCTTCCCTATCATTCATTGTATTTTACAAAAGATATATTTTTTTAATATCTCTATATATATTCTATTTGTAAACCTCTTGCTGTGGTTACTGTACAGCCAATGAGGAGTACTTTGGCCAAGTTAAAGCCCTACATCTACAATTGCAGTTAAAAATCAAGAACTCTTTGAGATATGTAAAATTACTGTTTGGGTAGCAGTAAAATGTATTTTTTTATGATATTTTGACCTCAGAATTTGAGTTTGTTTTTTTTTTCTTCTCAAGTCTTAAGAACTCCCATCTAAATAGGAAGAAAGTGACTTTGCTTCCTTAGGTAGAGAGCACTTTCACATCTGTCTTTATTGCAAAGTATATATTTTGATCTCAGTTACATCTTTGTGAACTGACAGTAAGATAGCTTTGGGTCAGTGCAGTTGATTTATACAGTGAAACTGAGATCAGAATCTGACTCATCTAGGAAATCACACGGTAAAGACTAAATTACAAACATAAAATTACCTGTAATTATTAATGTAGTACTGTTGCTTATGCCCTGTTTCCTTTTTCTCCTCCTCTTTTTTTCTCCTGATATGTATCTTCTTAAAAGTGCCAATCAATGGTAAGTTGCCCATTTGCCCCACGGAAGAGATATGGAGGGCTGGGAGAGTACGTGTTTCATCCAAATTTTAACCAGCCCACTGGGTTCTTCTGTTTGTTGGCCTTGCATGTCAGTTGACACATAACATTTCATGCCTATTGTGATGGCTCATGATATACCATGGTCCTAAAGCATGTTCAGCAGCCAGTCAAGACATTTTTCCTGATCAGATGATCCTTTGCATTTTGTCCTCTTGTAGTTTGTCTCCAAACGTTGTATCAGATCTACATTTCCATTGCAGTCCTAGCTTGATGAAACCATAAGCCATTTTGTGCATCCTTTTATTTTGCTCACTCCAAACATTTGCTCTAAATTTGTAGTGTAAAATATTGCAGTAAACTAATCTCAGACTACAAGTCCTGTTTTATTCCATAGGACTTGTTGAAGTTTCAGAATGAAACTTCTATGCAGCTTAGAACCAAATGCCTAATTTAAAACTCGTTTATAATCAGCCAGTGTTATTTAAAGCAATATTATAGTTCGGACTGCTCTGCAATGCTTCCATTGTAGAACCATGGAATTTGCCTCATTCCAATCAGTCTTGCAATTTCCCTGTGTAAACTGTTCCATGGATTTACTGTTCTTCTGGCACATAGCCTTCACAGACAGAAGCAATGTTGATGATGTCAGATTTCTGCCATTCCTCTAGAAATCTGTGTTTTTGTTTGTAAGTAAAAATGAGCTAGTACATAATGAGGTACTCTTTTCCTAGATGAAACCCATACGATGGTCAGTGACACAAGCAGCCTGGTCCAATCCCATACCTACAAGAAGCGAGATCCAGCAGATGTGCCCTACCAGACCGGACAGCTTCATCCAGCCATCCGTGTAGCTGACTTGCTGCAGCACATCACCCAAATGAAGTGTGCAGAAGGCTATGGATTTAAAGAGGAGTATGAAGTAAGTGTCAGCTCTTATAATCTGATTATTATGTCTTCTGGCCTTTTGGCTTTATTTGTCCGCTACCTGTACCAGAGAATGGAAGAAATAATTACTCAACCCAGTAAGCCAGACGCCATGTGGCAGGAGGTACTGAATGGAAAGGATCACCTCCATAGTAAGCAGAGTTTCTGATAGTAACAAAGCAGGATGAAGAGTGAGAAGCAAAACCTTTCATGGAAATCTCTGCCTAATTCTACTTGCAGAAATATGAGTATTGAAAAAGCAGCTCCACTAGCATTCTCCTGGAACTTAGGATATTTTTATTTTATTACTGTCTAATCAGACTTACCCTGTAACACGGTACTAGTTGCGAAATCAAGCAGTATTTTTCACATTAATTGTGAGAGGTGTTCATCATTGCAAGGATGTGCTCACATGTTCAGAGAGGTCCATAAAGCTATAAAATGTATTCTCTGCTGTCTGAAATTTTTCTCACTTTCTGGAGGCTCTCTAATCCTCATTGTTTTTCACATGAACTTAGTCTCTCTTTTTGTTGGGGTTTGTTTTTTTTTCTTCATTCACCTTTTGTTTCTTCCTTTCATGGTACAGTGACCTGTTCCTCACTGTTATCCTCTTAGTGTTAAAAGTCATGACCACTACATCCTGACAAAGAATAGAGGAATGCAACATGATGACACTGCAGATCTTGTCTTACTTGTGAGATAAGTCTGTCCATCTAGGTAGAAAGAAAAAAAAAAAGCGAAACACAAGCAGACCTTGCTCTCATGCCCATAACTATAGGTAATATTTTACCTGCCTTCAAAAATTTGTTTATGCTGTAGAGCCTCAAGGAACGTATTGCTCCTCATCCAAATCATATAGCTGAAACAACAGCAACATCTCAGCCTGGGTTGGCTGTATAACATGAGACCCTTTGAAATCTGCTAGGTCCAATATTTTAATATCTAGAACATACAAATGAATGCCCTTTTTCATCTTTCCTTTGTCTTTTAGCTCAGAGTTTAAGGAGTTTATTAATGCAAATGGGTCTCACGTGGTATTATAGGATGGTTACAGCAAGTAGAGTTTCCCTGAGCAGATTTTAATCCAAAAAACAAGTAGCATAAACATATTATTCCACAAAGGAAAAATACATAAGATTGACCCATGGGACTGGACTACAGATTGCCAAAATTGTCATAGGAGCGTGTGAGAATTTGTAAAATAATTTTCCATTGCTGAGGTAGGAAGATGCACTGCATAAAAATTTATGGTGTCTGATATGTGGCATATATGAAGTTATCAACTCAAAACACTCTGATACCGTTTAATACTTTATATGGACATGGTCTGTGATCTCAGATGATGTGCTCAGACTAAAAAATAATGATTGTTCCCTGTTCTGTGTTCTAGGAAACAAATAGTGATCACCAGCAGCCCACCCTCCTGTTTCCAGGGACAAGTTATACTTGACAGAGACTGCATCTACCTTAGTGCGTAGTAGTGTCCATCTATCTAATGGAGGGCCCCATCCAAATTGCACTGCACCTCCAACTCAGTATACAGTCCTAAATTTCCTTTCCTTGGAAACTGGGATGTGCGAAATCAGAACAGTTGTAAATGGGTTCTGGTGTGATGTTACTCCAGCGTAGCCAGTAAGAAGCAGAGTGATCCAAATTCAATTCTAACTGTCTTCTGAATGTAGAAGTCAGCAAAATAAAGATCCCTTCTCATTCTTTAATCTGATAGAAAAAGAAGGGAGGACAACCAGCAAAAACCATTTAAATTGCTTCCACCCTGTAAGGCAAGCAACAGTTTATCTTTTGATCATGCATTGGTGTGTTCTCCTCTAGAGGCTCAATGTACCATGCTTAAGTTTTGAAGGTAGGAACTCATGTATTCGCTGTTGCAGGTCCTTCAGTATGAAGACATTATGAGTACATTGTTTAGTTTTTACTGGTGTGCTTGTTGCCTGCTTTTTGCAAGAAATGGTGTTTTTGGGGAGTTTGTTGTGCTTTGTCATGACAGCTGTATGCTATAAAAATTGCTTAAATATGTAACTGTTTAAACTGGTGTTTGTAGCGTACTTTCAAAGCCCATGCTTCAGGCCTTTTCCAAAGTCAACGACGACAGTTTTTTTTTCCCTCCAATGTAGAAAACAATTAATTCCCAGAAGGAGCTAATCACTTGTCAACTTTCATTTGTGCAGCTGACTTAAGCAAGTTTGTTCCTTTGAGCTTTTTATGACACCCTTATTTTAAAATGATAGAATTTTATTCTTGTCTGTGGAAAAGATTTGCTCATCAGCCAAAACCCTTTGTACCAGCATTAAGCCTAGAGGAAAGCTACAATTAATTTATATTAAAAAAAGAAGACTGTAAAATGGAATTTATAATGCAACCAACGACATGGCTTTTTAACTACAGCAGATCAAACGATACTACAGAGAAACAGTTTCCAGGAAAATCACTGAATTTTAAGTTTACCAAGCTAAGGAATAGCATCCCATTACAGACAATAGGTATAGTCATGACTAATGACAGTAGATGCAATACATTTGGGTGTAGTGTATAAGATATTGCTGCATCTGAAAAAGTCTTCTTCATATAGGGAAATTTTCTGTAACCGGATTGTGAATTATAACAAATCATAGAATCATAGAATCACAAAGGTTGGAAAAGACCCACAGGATCACCCAGTCAAACCATTTGCCCATCACCGATAGTTCTCACTAACCCACGTCCCTCAACGCAACGTCCAAACGTTCCTTGAACACTTCCAGTGTCGGTGACTCCACCACCTCTCTGGACAGCCCATTCCAATGCCTGACCACCCTTTCAGAG
>PPHD01014537.1:0-16634 GCA_002909625.1 Bambusicola thoracicus
AGTTAAAGCCAAGTTTTTACTGGCTTCCTTGTGGCTGAAAGTTAGGGAACAATTGAAAAATATTGCACAGGTTGACAAAGAAACACAGTATGGACCCCAGATTAAGCTCTCAGAAAACACAGAGTAAGTGTACGTACTGCCAGTACCAAACTATACAAAAACACCATGCAGAAACACTAAGGAGAAAGCAACACTGACAGTGGGATAAAGGGGTTGCTCAGATGAGGCAGTAGGCAACATATCACTAATAATTTAACACACATGGGTTTCTGAGATAGCATTCTACTTCTGTATACTGCAGTGATTCCTAAATCATCACTGCTTTGTCCTGCTGATTCTCATCTGCAGTGCCGTGTTTGCTGCCTCACAGCCTTGCTAGACAAAGTCCGTCACATGCCCCATACCCGCCATGCTCTGGCACCTGTTCTTGCCTTTTCAAGAGTTTCTCACAGAAGGGTAGGTATAATTTCTTTTGCTACTGACATTACCGTGCTGAAGCATACGATAGGAAATCTGCTGAACAGCTATTCCTACCCCTGACAGCACTAGCTTGCCTCAGTACTCATTATACCACTGGCTTTACGTTCATCTTTGTGTATGGTTTATAATATGATCAGATTCACAGTACAATGCTATTTCTGAAAAGAATATCATGATGTATGGTAATATATGGGATGCATTATATGGTATTTTACATATTTTGACTGCTAGAAATGGTTGCTTTCTAACCGTCTTTTGGATTCTCAGTAAAATGAATACACTCTGTCAAGTTTGCTTATGTAAGAAAATATGTCTTCTGAGAAAAGGAGGAATTTAATGTACCTCCTTTAATGTATTTGAAATATTCCCACTTCAAATAAATATATTATTACACTTTAGAAATATGTCCGAAAAGCAAGAATAGAATAAATAGAACAAAGATCATAAAATGTTTCCCATGCTCAACCCCAGCTAAAAGATATCATATAAATTTACTAATTAAATACTTGATTCAGTGATTTATACTTTTCCAACAGTCATAACCACATGGACTTCATTGTCCTGGGTGCTGCAGAGAAATACAGTCAGTTGAAATTTTCCATTTCTTTAAAAGATGCATAATATGCCAGAAATAATTATTTTCTTCTCTGTGAAAAGAACTCCAAAATACATTCCTGCCTTCAACATTTATCGCAGTAAGCATGAAGGACAATACCTAAAATAATCTTTTCTGTAACATCTATACAGCACAGTCTGTAGTGTGATCAAGATCCATTGACTACTGTGGATAAAGCTGGTGAAGTTTTATTAGTTGGCTGGCATTTGACATTGAATTTATGTAATTGAAAGAGAAGTCAAATCCTGTTTAAAAATATCCAGAAAATTTTACAACTCATAGGAAAACCTACTCTTGTTATAGAGTATCTATTGTATCTTCAAATAGTTTTAGATTAGTTGCTCGATTGTATAAATTTGAACTAGACATAGTTAAGAAGGCACACTGTGTCTGCCTTATTAGACTGCTGCAATTTGCATTGAGTATAGTTGAGGAGAACTGCCAAAATCAATATGAGTCCATCCAAAGTCCACTGTAGATACTGTGAGACAGTGGATAGGCATTTGAAAATCACAAGGTGGAAAATCAGATGCTTAAATACAGTAACTTCCAGAAAGCAGTCTTTATTTTCTAAATCTAAATCAAGAGTTATAACACAAACTCTGCCCTCTCTAAGTCTCCTTAAGCCTGTAAGTGCTAAAGCACACATTTAGTTAAGTGTAGCAACATAATCATGTATTTACGAACATTTGGATTATTTAAACTCTTGGGTTGGGCAACATAAAGTCAATAAAACCTGTATGTAGATCTATAATTAGTCTGGTTCTGATCTGTAAATTTCCTTCAGTAAATATGTATGTTTATAAATAAAGATTACTATTCTGGAGGTGAGAAAAAAAATAGAGAATTATACAAAGTTTCAAAAATCTTACATTTTTTCCAACATTTCTGCCAAATGGCATGGAAATTTTAGTAGCTAAATCTATTTCTAAATAAGTGTTTAAAATCACAATCTGCTATTATAAAAATCTATTTTCACTTCGACATCAGCCCAACTCGGTTGTTTCAGCATCGTAATACTCTAATTTATTCCTCCACTTTTCTGTCCATTTTTGATGAAGTAGATATGTTTCCTGACTGAGCTAAGCTGTCAAATAAGTTTTAAATCTTGCAATTCTCAGTTTCAGTGCACAAAAGGGGAATTAATAAATTAATTACTTAGAAAAAAATAACAGAATAAGGGTTCTAAGTTTTTATACATGAACTGAAATTAGCACAGAACTGAAATATTAATTCATGCTGATTGTCACCTTTAAATAGGTAATGATGGTTAGAAATAGTGCCCTAAGGGTATCTGCGCAGAAATGCACATGCTACACATTTTTAATTCTTCACTAGATGGCAACATTGCTCTGCTGAAATGCAGCTGCAAGGCTTCTACTCTAGCTGTAAACATCTGCCCAGCAAAATTTGACTGTCAGCTTGGTAGAGAGGATATTAAACTGTGGCTTAGAAGAAGAGATGAGGAAATATTATGGAGGACTACGGTTACACAAGCATCATTTCTGTTTTACTGTGTGGTGAGCCATGGCCTTGAAGTTACAACAAAAGGGAACATCAGCATAGCTGTTATTTATGCCACCTTAGGTATGGGTTTTAAATCTGAGTCAGCTCATCCTTACAATAACCTTTCAAATAACATCTAATGATGAAAGTATGTTCTGTAAGCTGTCCATTAATATTTGATTTAGCACAGAAAACAAGAGCTGGAGATACAGAGAAGGGAGTTAAAGGATCAAAAATAATAATAAAAAAAAAAAGAACAAGACAACAACAACAACAAAACCCAAAGAAAACCCAACAGTTATCACCCTTAAAGAAGCGCTTTTGCAGCCATCTACAACAAGGCACAGCACTCTTCTTATGAGATCAGTCTAATGCTGCTTTGTATATTGCATATGCCACATACATTGGTATGGATATTCATTAACAATATAGGCACAGAAAATTAAATCACTTTCTTCTAAAGATAGTGGGAAGGTTTCCACTTAAAGAATAAATGTGTGGGACCAGCTTCCAATTATATCATCAAAGTAGTCAAGAATATTCCCACATGAGGATCTGTAAAGGCAGAACACTGAATAAACTTAATGCTAAGCTTGCGCTTGTATGGTATTGTGGCAATGGAAAATATTTACTAACTCTACAGTACAAAAAGTTGTGGACTATATGTCCTGAGGTGAGTGTATGAAGCCAACTGAATTAAGGCTTACATATGCACTGGGTGTTTTTTTGCAGTTATTAAGGAGGCTTTTCTTTTACATATATATTCCAAGTCAGCCTCTATGACATTTTGGATGTTTTACTTTGCTGAAATTTTCTAGACAATGAGTAAGTTTCAAGAAAGCTGTATGTAATATAGGTTTTGGCAAGTAGGGCAAGTGATGCCTCCAGTTTCCATCACACAGCTGCAATAGTGGGCTAAATGTCCATGTTAAGATACAGTTAGGATCAGGCTGGGGCAGGGGAGATGAAGCTCGAGCCTATGTGCATTATTGTTTATCTTCAGTTTTGGTAGATATTTAAGCTCAGCAAGCCACTGGGTACTTTTAAATACTGCTGATGTTGAGGAAATATCATGAAAATATAAATAAAAAATACTTTTTTTCCTGTAATTACAGGAGCTCTGGATATATGACCTCCTGTATGCTCTGACACCTTATCAACTACATAAGTACATACTGACATAGGGCACACTTCAATTTGACGATGAATGAACCTTTAACCCATCTGTTTTATCCACAGTGCTCACTACTAATTTTTTTCCAACTTTAAGAAATCATAGTCTGGTAATCTTAATGACAACTAAGGAAGGAAAACCTTTCCATTAACTTCTGCAGACCAAGAATTGAGCCACACATTTTGCAAGAAGAATACGATGCTCAGTTCTGTAACAGATAATGTTATGCACATATATTGAAACAAGACGGTATTTAATTTGACCAAGTCTAAAAATAAGCCTTTAATACCTGCTAATTTAAATTCACACTTGGGAGCAAGTATTACCATTCCTCTATGGGACTACCAGGGTCAGGAAACAGAGATCTATTTTCTCTTAAAGAGCTCCTGAGCACTGTCTGACCTCTGCCACTCTCTCTGTGAGGAGAAAGCTGTTCCACATACAACAAAATCCTTGCTTTGAACACAGGAGCAGATTTGGTGCCAGAGTTTGAACTCCTCCCACAACAGGAGAAATTTCTGCTTTCTTCCAGTCCTGCAGTTGGCCAGGGAGAAACAGGACCATTCACTGTATGATTATTAGGCCTGTATGGTTATTTACCAGCATCAGAGTGTTTTTTTGGTGTTTTGAGTTTCTTTTTTTATCAGGAAATGGAATACTGATGGGGACTGAGCATAATTCTATGTCTCATTTTTTATCAATTTTTTCTCCTCCACAGGCTCTGGCAGTTACACGAGAAATTTGTTTCTATATATGAAAGACTGCTCTTTCTTAGACTTAGCCTTCTCTTCTACATAAGACATTATCTATCCTGCTTCACCCATGATCAGATAATGTGCATTTATATCCTGGAATATTCAACTCATTTGAAGGAATATAATAGTTCTATATGCCTCTGAAGGAACCCTACATAACTTTAATTTGTCAACACCTCTTTCTCTTACACCCATTTACTGGTGCTGTATTGAGTAAGCAAGCATGCAAAGCAGGATGAGCTATATTTTGCTTGCCATGACATTCCGATTATATGTTGAAATATCTCCGTAAAGTTTTGAACCTCAAAGTTGTTAAGAAGAACAATTTCCATTTATACTACTAAGTCTACTGAAGATCAAGGATCTTTTACATTTAAATGAATGCATATAACACTTAAAGATCAAATTATGTCTGATAATTTTGATTACTTGGGGGAGAACTCAAAAATTAAAATGTGCAGAAAAGAAAGTAAGTGTTATGTAAATCATTTGGTAGAGTATCTATTGTGGGTTAAGCTGGAAGGTGGCTGAACACCACACATTTGTTCACTCACTCCCCCATTCCCAGTGGGATGGGGGATAGAATCAAAAATGCAAAGGGGAACTAGTGGCTTGAGAAAAAATTATTCAGTAAGACAGAGAAAAGGAAAAGGATAATAATTATGACAAATACATATACATATAAATATACGGAACAAGTGATGCAGAAGTAATCTCTCAGCACTCCCTGCATGATGCCCAGATAGCCCCTGAGCAGCAGAAGAGAGCCAGATGCACTCCCACCTCTTTCAGAACTCCTTCCACTTGATGTCATATGGTATGGAATATCCCTTTGGCCAGTTTGAGTCAGCTGTCCTAATTCTGTTCCCTCCCAGCTCCTTGGACCCTTTGCTGACAATGGCCTTGGTTCTGTGCAACACTGCTTAGCAACATCTATAAACGTCAGTGTGTTATCAGTGTTGTTATTCTCCTAGAATTAAAACATAGTTTCATACCAGCCTCTCTGAAGAAAAGAATTCCATCCCCTCTGAAGCTAAGTATCATAGAAAATATAATTTCTATAATGTAGTCAATTTGATAGGGAAATGAAGAATTGATATTTGATTTTTGAGAGAATCTTACTGCTATATAGTGAGCAAAAAGCACATGCTGGGGTAATTTACACAGTTGCAGCAAGTTGTTTAGTCAGGTGCAGCAGGGAACCCTGTTAGAGCTTATATTATAGGCATTTAACATTTTCATTAATAATGTGGAAGAGAGGGCTTACAGCATATTAATTAAATGAGTAGATAGTTCTAAACTGAGAGAAGTCACAAAACATCAATGAAGACTGAGATCTAATGTAACAGAATTTAAAATGACAGAAAAATAAGAAAGAGAAAAAGAGATTGAAGCTTAGTCAGAGATTCAAGTGCAATCAGAGATGTCTTAATATCTTACCCATACATTAAGAATGTAAGTGAGAAACAAAGCAGTAACACTGAAGGAGTAAGAGGTGGACTGGATATTGGTTAGCATATGATGTAGAAGCTGCAAAGACTGTTTTGATTCTGGGCTGCCTGTGAAAAAGTGTGCTTTGGTAAGCTTACAAAAACTTTAAGGAGCTGAAGGATGGAAGGATTCTCACACGTGCCTTTATGAGGAGTATTGCATCCAGTCAAGATCAGGTAAGTGGTAATTGCGACGTGCGTATTTGAGGAATATGAACACCAGAGGAGCACAAAAGCTGGAAATCTGAATCTTGTAGAAAGTCTTTAGTAGGGGAAACAACTAACATGACCTAGATACTTAAAACAACAGTTTGGTATATCACCAGACAGAACAGTACAAGGTACAAGGACAATGCAGTACAGCTTTTCCAACTCCTATATTCTCTATGATTTCACCTACCAGTTAAGACCGTAACTTCTACTTAACATGATTTGAGATTACTCCTAAGTCTCATTGGAGCGAGTAAGATATAATGCTAGAGTGAAATTTAATCTCATTTTAATATGAAATCAATGCACCCTTCTGCTCAGAGTTTTCCTGCTTTAACTGCAAGACTGGAGTTATACAGGTGCTTCCACAATCCACTCCAGCATTAAGAGATGTTTTCTGTTTGTTTTTAAAACCTGAAAATATAATTCACCTTCCCACTAATCCTAGTACTTTACGGTACACCTCTTGCTTTTTTTTGGTTGTGTCAGTTCTCTGTTATACTACATTATCTCTCACTAATACCCTTACCTCTGCGTTGCAGGTACCTTAAGTGACATAAAAGCAGAACTTGGGTAAAACCCAAGCTATACAGGAGCCCAGTTTTCACTTTTAAATGGATGAGAGGCAAATCCCAACACCTCACTTCTGCCTTTGGTTCAGGGACAGACTCTTTGTCATGTTTTACTTTCTATGCTCAGAGCTTTTTCCCCCTTTCTGTGCTCAAGAAGTGGAATACCAGTTTGATGATATGGAAGATGAAAGACTGGTAAATGTGGTCTGCGGTACAGAGTAGTCAGTTTTAGACCTAGGAAACCAAAAGCTGGGTGAAAATTTAAGAGTGATGCATCGTTTCTATGTGATCCTGAAAGAAGTAAAAGTTAAATGCTTTTCTAAACCTTCATGAGTCAGAAGATATCATCAACTTCATTGGAATCCTTTATTAACTCCAGATATAGTCCAAAGGTCATATTTTTTTCTGTTGAGTTCTATAATTAAGTGTAAACACTAAATCATAGATTATCAGAATGGTTGTATTTCTGATACCTTCTTGGGTATCTCTGTGAACACTGCCCATAACTGTTGAAATCATTGCTCAGCTGGTTCCTTGTCCTGCTAACCACTGTTCCAGGAGTGAGGGTATTACAAGTCCCTTTTGAATTCTATTCATATAACCAGAAGAGCTAAAAAGGAGGGTGAAGAAAATGTTCCACTAATCCTCCGTACTGCTACGCTGTGGGTGTAGGTCTTTATTGAACAGCCTAAGCCAAAAGTGACCTAGAACATGTCACAAGGATACAACATGGGCACAGTGACATGTCAGATTTCCAGGGCTAACTATAAGTCTGACATTTAAACATACTGACATTTAAGCATACATTCATGAGGCAGTAAGGCCAGGTCAGAGCTCTAGAAGGTGTTTATGGTGCGACATTAGTTCTTTTGTTAGAGTGCTCTTGAACATCTTTTCATCTTTTTTTCTTCTTTTCCTTCCTCTTTCCTTTTAATTAAATCCCACTAGAGAAGTGTTGCCCTTTGATTATATCCTCAACCACAGCTGAATCAGCCTAATTCACTTGTTGAGGTGGGAAGCGCCAAATTAGGATGCAAATCTTCCATTAAAATTATTTACAACAGAGGTAGTATCCCTAGTTAAGATTGAGAGATAAGACCAGAGGCAGTAGATACGCACAAATCTCCTACAGAAGAATCACCTCTAGTCTTTCAAACTGTATTATCTAACGGAAAGGTCTCTTTGCATCTTTCCAAAGAGGAAATGAAGGGACAGATGCTTCTCCAAGGCATCAAAGCAGAGAAGTGGGGATATCCTCACAACTACCTTCACCCTAGCTGAGTTTGCGCACCTCATGAGATTGCTCATGAGCTTGCTCTACACGTACACCCCCATATCAGAAGTAGGGAAATAGTGTTTTTTGACAATGAATTAGCTGCTATTGGATTCTGAGTGTTGACAAGAATATGGCTGGCTAGCTGAGGGCATCATTTAAGCCTTCTAGTAATGAGCTCACTTAAAGCAAGTGCCATACTACTAATTATCACTTGGTTCTGGTTGATTCATCACCTGCTTTGCTGCTACTAATTCATAAATGGGAACATAAACTGCTTAGTTTAAGAAGCTGACTAATATACAGAGCTTATTTAGAACAGAACTGACTCTATACTGTGTCAATTACTGTCAGACTGATTTTCTTTCCTTTAGTCCCTGCATGTGTATGCACATATGCATATGACTGTGAACAGTTAACTACTGTATGACTACATATAGAATGCTTATATAATATTCTAATAAAGACAATATTATAATCTGGTTCACATTTACACATTACAATTGAGAAATAATAATTTTCCTTACCTATTTCAGTCATGGATATCCCCGGAGCTAACTGCCCATTGTTGAAAGAGCTATAGGTAAACAAGTTTGGTACAGAGGTGAGGTCATAGATAGGTTCCTGCTTTATCTGTTTGATTCCAGTCATGTCTAACCCAGACTGATCTGGAGAAGGCTGGGCAGAATCCACGTTGTAATAACCCTCAGACTTTGGCAGGTCGATGACGTGCCCATTTGAGTAGGTACTGCCCGTTTCGTTATTCAGATTGCCCAAGCCGTTGCTGATGCTGTTGCTGTAAACCCTGGCAAGGGCTTCTGCCTCACCGCTCTGCTGCTGCCGCTGTTCCTGCAATCGCTGCTGGTGCTTCTGCACTTCAGCATACAAGCTATCCCTCTGCTTTTTGGACATTCTTCCAAATTTCACAGCTGAAAAGCAAAGCACAGTGCAAGCCATTGTTATGTTTCTTTTCTTCTCAGTTCCTCTCAACACCACTGCTCCCTTGATATCCACTTTTAGCATCACTTTCGCCGTGGAAACTTATCTTTTTCTTTTGGAAGAGAAAGGATGCAGAACTTTAAACCATATTCATCTCACAAAGGAAAAACCTTCATCTGCTTGAATTTGCAAGGTGACAGTGACTATTACTTGACAGGAGGGCCTCAGTCAGGCAACTCACTTTATACTGTGAATGTTAAAAAGTCGATGCAGAGCTGTATGAAACACAGTCTATAGATTCATAGCCCTTGCATTTTACCAACTTTCCACAAACCTTTAAACTGTGCGCTAACAGGATTAGTACTCTGGATGAAAACAAGCCCTAGAGCCCTATTATCACATTCTTTCAATGGGGTGTTATCTTCACACTTTTAAAAAAATCTTGCAGGTTAGATTTAGAACCTAGAGGAAAATAGCAGATTGGAAGGTAAACAGCACAAATGAATGTCATCTTTTTCACAGAGAAAAGTATCAGGGATTTACACAATCAATTTACATAATCTCCATGCACAATATCCATGCATTCCTTCTAATGAGAAGGGCAGGAAAATATCAGAGTGCAAACCACTGTCCCCAGAAATAAGGCTCATTACACTGAGATTGAAAATTTCAAAAATGACAGTCTGCTTGCTGTAGAACTACAAGGAGTAAATCCATAGCCTACATACACAGTAGCTACAGATGATTACCTGCTCGTTTTTTTTCTCTCTCTTTAAATTCTGGTTTTCTACTGGCCTAGATCTTGAGATCTCAGAGAAGAGGTAGCTATTAATCATGCTTTAAGACAAATGAGATCTGTCAATTAGGATACATTCAGCAGAATTTATCAGAGAACAGACAGGAGGATGTTTCTCTGGAAATTCTTATTTTAAATATTATGAGGACTATTTTCCAGTGCTATTTCCCATCCACTTGTAATGGAGATCAGTTCAGAATCACTGCATTTATTAATGGTTTCGTTCCCATTTTGGCTGCATTTCAGTTATAGTTCTCCAGAAGATTCTGAGTCTACAAATGCTCATAAAAATATATATATATATATTTAAGAACAAAAAATACCCGAACAATAACAACAAAACACAGAAAAGGAAGAAAACTCTATTAGAAGGAAATAAAATTGAAGGGGATGGTAGCCTTTTCAATTTATTTGTACTTCTTTACTTTGAGATTTGTTTTTCTTGTTAACCAGTTCCTGTTTACTTGCAGCCCTCCACACAGACTGTGAGTACTTCACATAGACACTGGCTGCTCTGCAAACAGTCCACAGTGCATTGCAAACTGTTATGGGCAATATATAATGACTGGATTTTGAGAAATACAACTGCATGTTTTCTTCAAATGTAGGGTCTCAGTAATAAAAACAAACACCCACAGTTTACTCTCATTATATATTCATTAATTGGATTCTCCAGCTGCTGTCAATTAGCATCCTGCCTCTGCATGATAAAAATGAATCTGTTACATGGCTGAGAGGTAAAATTCACATTCAATTTTTCTGTCAAAAAAAATCCATGCAGGCTATTTTAAACTTGCAAAAGCTCTCCATATCATTAAGTAAAAACACTCTCACATCAACAATGAGAGAAGAAAGCGATGTTGACAGAAGAATCCCTCTTTGCACGCAGCAGTCCCTGCATTATAGGTTGGGAAGACAACGCTGTGAGTTAAATACTTCTGTGATATCTCAAATACTTGGAAGGTATTACTTTTATTGGGAAAGTACATGCTGGTAAAATACTGGAATTTTACTAGAATGCTCTCCAGGAAGAAGCAACAGCTAAGGTGTCAGAGTATACTGCATGCTAGGCCCAAAAGGACTCCATAAATTAAAGGTGAGACAGCAGGGCCCTTCTCAGTCTGCTGAGACAGGTGAGCAAGTTGTTTCAGTGAGACATGAAACATAGTGAGGTAGGAAAAGAACTATTACACATGTAAAGTAGGCTTACAAACTCTGAACTATCTTATGAAACAACTCTTTAAGTAACTTCATCAATGTCTGTTAAACCCAAAGAACAAGTTTTAAGAACAAATGCTGCCAGCTAATCAAAGCTAATATAGTCTTGCTGAAGCAAACGTAACCTGCCTTCAAAGAGAACATTCTCTTCTCATACTCCCTGACCATTTCAAACATGACTGTGAGTCGGACAGCCATTGCATTAGCAATGAAATGTTTCTCATAAAGATCCAGGCATGGACAGGAGGCAATGCACCGACGAAATACTTTTTTTCAAAAGGCAAAATGCTTACTCAAGTATTCTGAATAAAATACACAGGTGAAAAACCTGGACATTATCAAGGTGTACCTTTCTTTTTAAACTGCCTACTCACTCTCACAGACCTTTAGAGATCTCAAGGAAAGGGATGCTTTCTCACGTTAGTATTTAATGTTGCTAATATAAAAAGTTATCTAAACTGGAATATAAATCCTCCTCTCCAGAGATAACTTTTGTGATTTTGATCAGAACAATGTACTTCCCTTCCAACTCTTTCACTTCCAACCTAACATTGCTTTCCATTTTGCTATCTTCTCACCCTCTTCATGAAAATAGCCTCCATTGTTAACTGAAGATCTGTGTCTCACAGTGTGTACGATACAAAGAAAGGAGCTTCTCCTCTCTCTTTTTCTAGAAATCTACAGGGAGTTTAAGTAAGTCAGTAGAGAAGAAGAGTTTCAAAGGATTTAGTCATGAAGCAGGAATCTGACTCCTTACCATCTCTAGACATTCCCAGGGCAAGACATTTCTGCAGTCGGCAGTGTTGGCAACGATTTCTGTTGGTTCTGTCAATTAAACAGTTTCTCTGCCTTGGGCAGGAGTAGGAGGCATTGTTCTGCTGACTCCTCCGAAAGAATCCCTAGGGGCAACCAGGAAGAGAGACAGAGTATTACCATGTGAGTATATGTGCACGCACACATGCACACACACACACACAGACACACAGCCATGCAAGCTCTCATGTAGCATAATGTTATTTTTGCTAGGGCTTTGCAGATGCACTAGCCATGTACAGTGAAATTAAAGAGCATTTACTCCTCACAAGGAGGATTTGTAATTGTTCTGTAAAGAAATAATACTACTTTGTTAAAGGACAAACAATGAAGAGTTACAGATTGTATTCCTATTGTGTAATAACTACCATGGATCATCTAATTCTTGCCCCTCACAGATGAAAAACTTGTCAGCATTGGTAAACAGATAACATTAAAGTACTTGTTCTGACTATTTTCCATCTTTATTGAAAGAAACTTCTAACATCCGGCACTGGCTATACATAGCATTAGAAGCTGAAGTCTGCTGTTTAATTTAATCTGGCAAATGTTGATCTGATCTGGAGAGGCCATACACTTTGGGAGTGAAAAGTAATTCAAATTCAAACATTACAAAAGCACTAGGATTTAATGGCTGTATCAGGTAAATCTGACACACAAAGGAGAAAGCAACACCTTTAGACACTACCATGAGAAAGTAAAGATATTTTCCATACCAATGGAATCTAACATTAACCTCTTAATCTATTAAAAATAGTTAGATACTCTATATCCTAAAAAGGGTTTTTCTGGCCTGTTGCTGGCCTATTTGGCTAAATATCAGAGGGTGAGAACTCATAATGAGTTATGAATTCCTAAATGCTACAAACAGCACCGAGAGGTACTGTTACTGTAGAAATGATATGAAGTGGCAGAAATGAAAAGAAAAATCAAACCAGGGAGAAAGCATTTTATAATACTCTTTTCTTTCCTGTAAAATAAAGCACAGGAGGATCAGCAAGTTGAGAGAGAGGGAGAGAAACCAAGAAAATAAGTTAATTGACAAACTTTGCAGCTTTAGAAAAAAAGTAATTGCACGGCTGTGTGGTGGGAGAGATGAAGGATTGCACAGCCACTGCGAGAAGCTATGAAGGGAAAGCATCATTACTGCACTTACACTAGTCACTGGGAGAAGTGGCACTAAAATGCTTGTGACTTTCCGTGTTGGTTTGTAAACAGCTCTCAGTGGAGTCAGAAAGGAAGAGCTGACTGCACTTATCAGGCAAAACCACTGTTATCTTCGTTCAGGCTGACAGAAGATACTAATAAGGGATGGGATTTACAACTCCTGTGGGCTTTGGGGGGAAAGGAGTGGGAAAACAACAGGGTGATGTTGTCACAGGACTCGATTTTCATGCCACAGGTAGCACCTGTAATCCCACTTCAGTCCCTGAAAACCAAATTAGGGTAGCACGAGATGTCAGTAACAGTGGGTAATAGGCATGATGTTCCACTGAGGAGACAACAGTGATAGTTCCTGAGACTGATAAGCCCAAAGATTACTTCATCTGGTCAATGCTGGCCTTATCAGTGATTACACTCTACAGTGACTATTAAATTAAGGTTTATGATTTGCACGGTTAAGAGCGTGGATATCCTTTAGGGAAGCTCTCAGGAAAAGTTCATTGTGGACTTACCTGACCCTAGTTGACCAAGCCTTCTTTTAGCAATGGAGATGAGCTTAATGTTATTCCTGGATGGATGACAATTGCAGATATTTTTTATCTACTTGTTGAACCTTACAGTCAATTTTGTTTTTGACATGAGGAAAACTTTCTGCTTTAGATTTTAGCAGCTCTTATGTGATATGGATTTGAGAGAACAAATGAGTTAAATTATGTTAAAATAACCCACACAATCATCGAGCATCATCTGTGTCTTATCCATTAAGGCTGACCTCCTCTCACAAGAGTTTGTTTGTATTTTTTCCCACTAAGTTTGATCTCTTCTCACAAGAATTTATTTTTTTTTTCCATCACTGCCCCTCTGCGGGAAAAATCAAGGGTTACATAATGAAGTTAATCTACAGCAGGTAATTTATTTCTCCAAGGAGACTTTTGTGCTCTGTTCTTTCAGCAAAGATCTAAGTGCTTTCTTACAGAGAAACCTTTCATTTCATGTTAGGAGATCTTTACATAACATTACGCTCTTCCAGTACCTGAAAGGTGTTTACAGAGAGAGCGGGGTAGTTCTCTTCTCACTGGTGACAGGTGACAAGACGAGGGGAAATGGCCTCAAGTTGCGCCAGGGTAAGTTTAGGTTGGATATCAGGAAACACTTCTTTACAGAAAGGGTTGTTAAGCACTGGAATAGGCTCCCCAGGGGGCTTGAGGTCCCTTCCAACCTGAGTAATTCTATGATTAGTTATATTTACCGGGAATAATATCGTTTTGGGGAAGCAGGATACAATTCATTACTTAGGAGTTAAAGGACCTAATGACAAGTTTTCAAGTGTTGCCAGCACTGACAAGAAGTCTTTCTGCACTTTAAACATTTCGCTTTATCAATCACTGACAGTCTGAGAAGGGAATGGCCTCTCTAGATCCTTGCTGTGCTGTGGATAACAAGAGGCCTCTCATCAGAACGAATCACAGAGACAATGGGATGGAAACCTGTCTTTGGGTTTCACTCTTTCCCCCTGCGACTGCAGGCAGAGCCACCATTTTCTTTAGTGGGCCCAGCACACTGCTCAGCCTATGCAGGTGTGCAGCATAAAACTGCTGTAGCGTTTATGGTGTCCCTTAACCACTTATGATATGCATTTGCAGTGGCAGAACTAATGCAGAGACACGGAGTGAAAGGATTTCCTGTCTCTTGGAGTCTGTAGCACTGCCAGCGGCAGCGCAATCCTCCGACGCCATTACCCGAAACGCTGAGGCCCTCTGGTGCCTGCCTTAATGTGCGTGGTCTTGTGCCCCTTCTGGTCTCCTTCATAATACTCTTCCTCTTAATTAGTTCAGATTTCTAATGCGCTCAGACAAAAGGATCTAGAAATGACCAGTTATTAGTATATGGGCTGAACAAATATTTAACTGCTGGGCAAAGAAGAGCAGAGTTGCACTGCCTGATATAGTGCTTAACTGAAGAGAGTGCTCTTGCAGAGGGAGATGCCCTCCGCTGGACCTGATGTGAAGGCTGACATCTTTTTTCACAAGAGGCTTGCAAAACAGCATTAGACTAATTGATGTGATACTACAAAACTAGCACAAAACCCATAGACTTAAAACTACTGTAAGTGGAAGAAAAGCTCTTTATCTCAAGAAGTGGTTCCCACATAGAGCTAAGGGTATTGTCTCCCCTTGAGGCACACACAGGGGCTAGCACTAAGCCTGATCACATCTACAGGAGACTGTACCCCTCAGTGCTCTGTGGAGACTGCATACAGGGTCAAGATGTTCCTTTTCTGCTCAAAATGTTTTTCTCCTGCTACTTTTGTGCCAACATTAAAGTATTAGATCAATTAATACAATCCCATTTCATGTAATTGTTGTAAGAAGATGCCTATTTCCAGTCCAGTCTCGCAATAAGACAGTGTCACAGGGTAAGCTTTTCATTTACAATCCTTAAAGTTTCTGAAAGAAATCAGATCTTTGAGAATATATTTCTTCTTAACACACTTAACTGACATTAAATGCATTGTTTTGTGAATGAGTTTATGGATGAGTTTATAAATGTTTATAGATTTTTGAGTTGTTCTGAAATATCGTAAAGCATTAAGTAGGTAGAGATTTTCCACTTCACTCTACAATTATCTGTCCACTTTTGAAAGTACCGGCTTGTGAGTTATTATGTAGAAGAAACCAGAGATGCTGCCCCTCATCTTTACAACTTCACTGTTATTTCAGTCAAAGCTGAAATACCAACATGTGTAGTACAAAATTCTGGTGTTCCATAAACAATGATATAATTCCTTAGATAACAGAAAGCACAGAGTCTTTCTAAAATTGTAAAGGAAAACCTTTCCTGTGTTTGCTTGGTGTCTGATTAGAGTTATTTGAGCCAATGTCTGGGATAATATGCTAATATGCTTTTCTTTTTTTTTTTTCTGTCTAGCCTCCTGTTCCAAACAATTCCACTGTGCTGGAGTCTATAAGGAAGAAAGCAAAGGATCCTTTTACACTACCCATAATGTCATAATGTATTTTTTTTCTTTTGGAGATCACAATTTGGCTAGCAGAGAATACAAAGGGTATAAAATAGGACTAAACTGACACCTGTAAGCTTTTAAGATGTTGAACTGAGATATCACACCAACTTCTAAAGCTGCTCAGGCTGTATAGGAAACAAGGTAACAAATCCAGCTCTCAAGCTTATTTAACATTTGTGACTTCGAGTTGACTGCCTTTTTATCAACACTTGTACTGCATCAGATGCAATTAATTCATGTTTCAAAAGAGGAAGTAACTCTAAAGGCTATTTGATGAAAAGAAGAGCAACCAGTAAAATTAGGCATGAAATGCATGTATATAAGCAGCAGGCTTTATGGCCTTTGGTGTTACTTGCTTGAAAGAGTGTAAGAGTGTATTATTACGTACGCAGATGCCTGAAGCTAATGCAGATGCTGATGACTATGCTGTATTAAAATCTCATACCTTGCAGCCTTCACATGTGATGACTCCATAATGTATTCCAGAGGACTTATCACCACAAATTTTGCATGGTATCACTTCAATTTGTGCTGAAAAATAAGACAAACATTTTGAGTATATAATTCTATTTCATTTCTTTCTTTATTCACACACTATCTCTTCAT
>PPHD01014538.1:2522-16633 GCA_002909625.1 Bambusicola thoracicus
CTATATATATTTTTTTTTTTTTTTTTTTTTTTTTTGTGTGGCTCATAAGTAATAAATTAACTGAAAATATTAAAAAAAATACATTTCACTGGGATATTAAAAGAGTATATTTGTAGAGCAGAAGGGAAAACTCTTTCAAGACATGAAAAGATGTCTCTGAGCACTTCAATTAATCAGTAAATATCGTTACTTAGGAATCCAAATAAATCACATTGTATGCCTGCCAGAGTGGATCATGCTTTTCACAAAAAAGAAGATGAAATATGTGAAGCTGACTCACAAAGTTAATGTTTCCCATCAGTGATAACGTTCGCTTCTATGTGCTTCTGTCTGTTAACATGACTCACTAAGTTCTTCTGCTTTCTTTTGTGACATGGATGGCAGCAGAATGAATTGTACAGTGTTTCTGAGCTGTATCTCATCCAAGATTTTGCTGCCAAAAAAGATCTTGCTGCAGCAAATACATTTTCAGCGATGTGTTAAGAGCTGGCTTTGCAGTGTTTGGTTTAGACGTTGTGATGTCAGGGAGGAGGGTGCATGTAGAAGGTAGTATTCTGACACCATCATCATGTGCATTACTTAGTTTAGTACTGCTGCTGTATTTAGGGAGGCACTTTGACGTCATTTGTCTCTATATACTCTTACACTTGTACATACAGTGTGTTTGGCAGCCTAAAGGAAGACTTTTCGAAAGCAAAGGTGTCAACTGAGTACATTTCCTAATATATAATTGTGTTTAAAAGAGGGAGAAAGAACATCTTTAGGGCTGAAAGTGTCCTTTGAAAAACTTTATTTCTTTCTGTGATTCTGATATAGATTTCATCGGAGATTTTCAGCTAGTTGCTTAGAATCAGGTCAGATCTGCTGCACTCTATTGCTAATTTTGAAGAAAGATGAGAGGCAATAATACCTTTGACTTTTTTTTTTTTAGTGGACTATAAAGTGAAGTAGAGATATGTGAGGAGATAAAATGCTGTGGAAGTGAAACATGCTGAGAGAATATAAGGAAATAGCATGAATATTGGAACAGAGAGTGATCAAAAACTGGACTGAATTCATTTTTAAAAGGCAGTTTTATGTGGAATATCCAAGTTAAAAGGACAAAGTCAGAATTGAATATTGCCTTCTTTAAACCGTATCTCCTAACAGGAAGCTCTGAAGTCATCCCACAAAATAGAGGGGAAACAACTGTCGTGAGTCAAGTAGGCAGGTTAAACACAGAAACTGCAGCTCGTTATAGGTGTGACGTACCAGAACTGTATTTCCTGCTGCAGGCTTGCTGAAATTCCATTAAAGTAGTTGGCTTCACAAGAGCTTTCAAAAAACAGATAAGGACAGAAGTTATTTTTGTCTTGTTTCTCTGCCAAAAAGTTCTTCCTCCTTTGCCCCTCTTGTATAACTTAATAAATAGGGCATTCAGCACATATTGCTGGGAACAGTGCATTTCTAACATTTCTTCTAAAGGGCTCTTTACAGACTGTTTTGATGATTTATAGCTGTAATGGGGCAAAATAACGATCTTGGAAGAAGCACTTCACTTTTCACTCAAAAGTTTATTCAGAGAAAAAAAAAACAGTGAGGAAATTAGAGATTTCTACAGTTGTGATATTCTATTGCAGTTCATAATGTTCTTAAATCACTTTCATAGAATGGTTTGGGTTGGAAGGGACCTTTAAGATCATCTAGTTCCAACCCCCTTGCTATAGGCCAGGACACCTCCCTCTAGACCAGGTTGCTCAGAGCCCCATGCAGCCTGGACTTTGAATGCTTCCAGGGAGGGGGTATCCACAGCCTCTCTGGGCAACCTGTCGCAGCGTTTTACCACCCTCACAGTAAAGATTTTCTTCCTAATATTTGGTCTAAATCTACCCTCTTCCAATTTAAAGCCATTTTCCCTCATCCTGTTGCTACCTGCCCTTATAAAAAGTTCCTCCCCAGCTTTCCTGTATGCCCACTCCAGGTACTGGAAGGCCACTATAAGGTTCCCCTGGAGTCTTCTCTTCTCCACACTGAACAGTCCCAGCCCCCTACTTTCCTTACAGGAGAGATGTTTCAGTCCTCTGTTTATCTTTGTGGCCCTCCTCTGGACCCACTCAACACCTCCATGTTCTTCTTGTGTTGGCTGGACACATAGCTCGATGTGGGGTCTCATGAGTGCAGAGTAGAGAGACAGAATCACCTTCCTTGACCTGCTGGTCACACCTCTATTGATGCAACCCAGGATACGGTTGGCGTTCTGGGCTGCAAGTGCACATTGCTGGCTCATGTTGAATTTTTCTTCAACTGACACGCCCAAATCCTTCTCCTTATGGCTGCTGTCAAGCCATTGAGAGCAGCTGTGTCTGAAGTTTAGAAAGGCCAATACAAAGCGGGATTGTACATTAAATTGCTTGTAAAAGTTTAGAAGAGAAAAGAAAGAACTAAGGAAAAGACTTTCTTGTTGCGAGGGCCCAGCAGCTGATGTGGCTGTTAATACAGGGTGGAGAGCGAGTGCCAGACCTGGAGCCCTGATCACACCACAGGAAAGTTTTCTGTTTTCTGTGATGCTTGTAGTTGGCCTTAGTGCTGGTCCCATTTATCATTCACTTTACAGATGCCAGCTGAATGCAGCATGCTTTCTACAGGGCATGTTGACATCAAGGACAAATTAGTGTAATTTTCCTCCCATTGTATCTCTATTAGTTACTTTTTTTTTTTTTTTTTTTTTTTGTGATAACAGCTGTGGGCTCCTACTTTAAGAAGTAAGACTGGAGTTTGGTCTCCTACTCCAGATATGCAAGGAGTTCCAGAGAGGGCATAGCTTTGGTTTAGGCTTGACTGCTCATTTCTTGGCTTCAGGTGTTGCTTGCTTTTGTTTTTTTCTAAATCCATTTAGCTGTAGATGTTTTGATCAGAAGAAATATAAATACTCTGAATACTGTTTAGCTCATTTCAAAGGCAGTAGCCCCATAATGTGCTTCATAATGCTGCTGCCAGGTGGATTTGGCTGGACTATATGATATATTTTTGTGGTGACTGGTCTAGCATGGTACTTCAAATGTTATTTGCACAGGAACAGTTTCACTGCAAACTTGAAAAGTAACAACATTTTTACTATAATTACAGTATTGGAAATGGTAGTGAGCTGTGCTTTTGAAAAGTTAAAGCTTCAGGAATTAATGAAGTAATTACAGCTGTTTTAAGGAATGTCTGTGTTTCAGCTTTCTCAATTTCATTAGCATTGTGGTATTTTCATAGTTAGCTCAGCAAAAACAATTTTGTTACAAAAAAAAAAAAAATCCTCTCTTTCTTATGCTGTGGCCTCACAAATGCCTGTACTGTCAGAAATTCTAAGTTGTGTTGAGAGCAGGAGATTTTCTATGGGGGAGGGTTTAGGAAGCCAGGAATGCAGCTTCTCACATTCTTTTGTAGGAACTGCTGAATAATAACAATGAATTGCGTAGGAACTAAAAGAATCTCTGAGTAAATTCTTGTCAGTTAAAAATGTTATTTTCCTTTCACCGAACAAACAGTTACCAAAGGACGTAGCATCTGCAAGTCTTAGAAATGGAGAAAGTCCATTTAAATTTTGCTCTTTATAAAAGTTACATGTACCAGTAACAGCAGCATCTGTCATGGAGAAAGCAATCAAAGCAATTTGTACCAGTAAATTGAAGTGTGTTTAGGTAGGGTTGTGCTTGGTACATGTTTCCGTGTTAAGTGGTTAAGTCAGTGACTGACAAACAAGCGGAAGTATTTGTCCTGTGGCTGGTAATGTTAGGTTTCTGCCATATGAGGTACTATTTGGAGATGTAACGCTTCTGTTTTTTCCTTTGAATTGGCATTTTCAAGCTGAGAAAATGCCTAACTAAAAGATCAAGTGGAGGTAGCTGAGTTATCATTTCCATCTCAAGCTTGATCAGTGTAGTTATCAGTTTATTTAGAATCGTAAGCAGCCTGGATCAAAGAGAGAGACGTGGGGTCGAGACAATGTGAGCAAAAAGATTTGGGATTGGGAGATTCCCAAACAAAAACTGATATTCCTGTCAATGAGGGGAACATGGGGAAAGGTGTGTTTTACTGTGTACAGCTGCATAGCTTAGCAGTGAATAATTTCTTAGATTTTAATGGAGACATAATTAAAAGGTGAATAGCTGTATAGTCTTTTGGTAGAATTAATTTTGCTATGCGAGGCTCTAGGAATGTGAGGGGTTGCTCAGAGCCCTCTCGCTGCTCAGGACCCTGTGGCTACATCAGCGCTGTGGGTGAGGATAGGGCAGGGCACAGGCGTGAGCACTGTCATTAGGATATTGCAGTGAGCCAAGAGCGGCACACCCATCAGGCAACATCAGGCAAGGATATTCCTCACCCAGACAGGGCAGAGCGCCCCAGGCACTCTGGGAGAGGTTACTGAAGACTGTGGCAGTGCTTGTGCTCCTTGTCTCAGCATCTGAGCCAGCCAGCACCGAGCCTGTCACTAATGATCTTCTATCTCTGAAGCTGACTGATAGTAAGGCATATATTAATAGTGTTTCTATGCATTGCTTTCATGAATTGAGTTTACTCAGAGCTGATTACTGTTGCAGGATTTTACCAAAAGTCACAGAAGCTATCAGCTTTCCTGCAAGAGAGCTGACTCCTTAGTTCTCCTGGAGGTTGCAAGTCAGTTGGGTATGAACTACCATGGTGATAACTGATGTCATCTTCTACTCTTAATCTTCTATAATTATGCGTATTCATGTGCCAAGAAGGAATAAACTATGAAGTTATAAGTACTTGTAATCCTCCACTACAGCGTTGTCTAGAAAAGTACGGAAAATGTGCTTTAGAACACTCAAGAAGAACACAGCATACCCTTGTTACAGAAAGAAATGCGATGAACAGTTGTTTGTTTTTCTTTTTAATAAATACCACCTACACTGGCCTTTATGCAATATTGAAGTCAGCACAACACAGCAGAATGAATAAAATCCAATCTCCTACCTTGTCCTTCCATCTCAGTCCCCTGTGCCTACACAAATACTGTAGCCCTGCTGAAAACCAGCCCCAGCTACAGTTTTTGTGGCTTACTAGTGATCTGGAAGCAAGGGCTCTGCTGACATTTCAGGAACAAGCTAGTTGTTGCAAGGGAGCTTGTCTACATTTCTGAATGCTGGGCCACTGTGGAGAACTGGGTAGAGGTCCTGCAAAGTTGGTTGAGTCCTGCATTTTGGTCACAACAACCCCAGGCAACTACAGACTTGGGAAAGAGTGGCTGGAAAGCTGCCTGGCAGAAGGAGACCTTGGTGTACTGATGGACAGTCAGCTGAATGTGAGCCATCAGTGTGCCCAGGTGGCCAAGAAGGCCAATGGCATCCTGGCTTGGATCAGGAATGGTGTGGTGAGCAGAACTAGGGAAATAATCCTGCCCCTGTACTCAGCATTGGTGAGGCCTCACCTCAAGTACTGTGTTCAGTTTTGGGCACCTCAATACAGAAAGGACATGGAGGTGCTGGAGCAGGTCCAAAGAAGGGCAACACGGCTTGTGAAGGGCTTGGACAATTATGCCCTAGGAGGAGAGAATGAAGGAACTGGGCTGTTTAGTCTGGGGAAAAGGAGGCTGAGGGGAGACCTCATTGCTCTCTTCCAGTATCTGAAAGATGATTGCGGTGAGAGCAGGGTTGGTCTCTTCTCACTAGTGATGGGTGAGAGGACGAGGGCAAATGGCCTTAAGTTGTGCCAGGGTAAGTTTAGGTTGGATATCAGGAAACACTTCTTTAGAGAAAGGGTGGTTAAGCACTGGAATAGGCTCCCCAGGAAGGTGGTTGAGTCACCATCCCTGGATGCGCTTAAAAACCATATGGATGTGTGCTCAGGGACATGATTTAGTGGAGGGTTGTTAGAGTTAGGGTAATATGGATAAGTCGTGGTTGGACTCGATAATCTTTAAGGTCTTTTCCAACCTGAGCAATTCTATGATTCTGAAGTGTTTACTTTTGCTGTTTGAAACCTTGCTGATCCAGATTGTCACTGAACCCTTAGCTAAATAGGGCCCAGTGACAGGCCACTGGCAGGTCAGCTGTATTTTCTGCTGTAGCAGTGCAATAAATCTTGGCTTACTTCTACCTTTTCTTACTGGCCTGATTTAGTAGGATGACATTGCCTCCATAAGAGGCCAATTTAAGTGAATCAAACAGTTTCTTCCAGGCAGAACCAGCATTTTCAGAACAACTGTTCTGCTGCTGCTTAATTACTCTATCATTTTAGAGAGGCTGAAATTGTTCTGTGTACTTAAGATCTGATTGTAGTGCTGTTCTCAAGCTTCAAAATTTATCCACGAGTTTTGGGGCCCTTGAGTTCATGCTTCATGGCCTCATCTTCTCTTTCATAACTGTGAGAGATAGAATAGTTTCTAACAATGTTTGAGGTTGTCATCTAACAGTGTATACTCTGTTTTGTGACCCAAAAGAAGTAAATCTTGAGAACTGGTAGTACAGGATCTTTCTGAACAGTTGAACGCAACCAGCTTCAGCAGAAACCTTTGTAGGCTCAATAACTTCAAAATTCTGATTTTGTTTGGAAAACCTGCAGCAAAGAATGTCCTTAATCTCACAAATGACCAGTGTTCTGTCTTTCCTTGAATCAAATTCAGTGTAAAATGTATGTTCTCCAGGGGACGAGATTTGTTTTTGAGTAGTGACGTGGCAGATAGCTCATTGCACTTAATGAACTAAGAGGGGGAAACATAATCTGGTACAGAAGAGGGTGGATATGTATAAATATTGTGCATTATTATGCAATTTTACTCACTTACCTACAGTCAAAAGGAACTCGGAAATGCAAATGGACATGGATGATGTGCTTGTGGCTTGCTTTTCTTTCCTGAAGCAAAGATGCTGTCCTCTGCTGGAGCCCAATCAGCATTACACATGACAGAAGGAAATGAAATAGCTGTGTCCTCCTGTAACCCTTCTGTAACTATCGCCTTCTAGGTAACACTCGGCTGCACTTTCTGGTCCTGGTGACGGGCTGTACGTCGGTGGGAAAAATCCTGGACGCTGAAGTTTACAAAATTACTGCAACAGATTTCTGTCCTCTCCAGGAAGAAACAAAGGAAGAGGAACGTGTAACTGCCTTGAGGAAAATACTGAACTCTGGGATGTTCTATTTCTCCTGGCCTAATGCAGGCTCAAACTTTGACCTGACTGTGCGAGCTCAGAAGCAGGGTGATAACCACTATGAATCTGGTAACTCGTTCTTCTGGTTAGTACTGCATGTTTGTACCCAAGTCGTCTGTCAGCCCCATCTGTATGTTACAGGTCAAACATCCTCAGTGAGAAAGGAACGCGTGTGTTCCAGATGTGCCAGCTTTCCTTGTCACATCCTTTTACATGACCTGTAGCCTTAGTGAATTCATTGTAAAGCAGGGTGAAGAAAGTAACTTTCATTTAATTAAAATTAATCTAATAGTGAAATGCAATTCTAATAACTGGAGATGTCTTAAAAACACAACAGAAATAAAGGTTTATTATTCACACTACAGAAATTCTTCTCTACAAGTTACAAATAGTTTCCCCTGCAGTAATAATTTGCTTTAAAAGTTGTCTGACAGTAACCTCCACTTGAACTTTTCATAAATCACATCGTCTGTGCTGACATATCTTATATGTCTTAAAAATGTATGAGTTTAGAGACTGTAGTTTAATCCTTCAATAAAGTGCCCTAGTTTTTGTGTTGAAAACATCAATATTAATATGTTTGCAGCTCAGTGTAAATGTTGCACAGTAGGAGACTCCAGTGATCCACTGCTCTGCAATTCTTATTGTGCCCATAAAGCAAAGTAAAAGTATTTCTTGTTGAAAACATCAGTTGAGTGGAAAGGGAAACACAAATGCTGGGTTTTATATCAGCTGGGTGGGTTCACCGTGAAGACAGACTTTCTTTACAAGTTCTGGCAGTATTGGTTTATGATTTGGTTCGTGTTTTCTTTTAAACAGAAAGATACATAGGGAACCTCAGATGAGGTTGTGGCCTCAATACGTCTGGTGGTCTAAAGTAGGTGAATATAAAATAGGCAAAACAATTTATAATGGGTGATAAACATGAGAGAACAGTTCATTCAGACGGAATAGTCTTTCTAGCTATGATGTTAGTTCAAATGATAAGGTTTAGAGTTGCTATTTTCACTCAGAAGGGAGATATGTAAGACTTGCTTTCAACTTTGCTAATGATGCAAAATCAAAAAAGCTCAAAAAGCTTTCCAAGCATGTCAAGTCTGATACATGATACAAATGAGCTGTGTTCCAGTGTAGAAACTCCAAAGGTGGCAGTATCTCTTATTTAAAAAAAAAAAAAAAAACCAACTTTTAAAGTAACCCTTTTTACCTGTGTCATCTTCTGAAGCTCTTGGAAAATAAGTGTTTGAACCTTTTTTCTGAATATTCTTTGCTGTTTCTGGCTAATCCAGTGATAGCCCATGAAGGGGTTCCACTATAGAACAGGGATGAATGATGACAACTTCACATTTAGCACAAAAAGGTGCTCCAAAGAGAATTTATCTTGAGGCATTTATGTAATATGGGAAACGTTAAAAAAGCTTCAGACAAGCTTAATTATAAGCAGTGCAACTCATCTGTTAATTGAACTGCAACAACAACAAAAAGTACTGGAATTTGCCTGAGCCCTCACTCAAACTTCCTCTTTGAGTAGAGCTGGGAAAAGAAGGTGGTTGTTTTAGGGTTGCTTTTTCAGTTACATATTATTTTGAAAATGTAAGATTGACTTGCACCTTTTCAGGGAGATGTTGTACTCCAGAAGTATAATCCTTTAGGGTTTTTCTGTAGGTGTAATAATTCTTGAAGAGATCTGCTGTGGAGCAATAAATGATCACATGAGGGATTTTCTCTGCCTTCATCTTTGGTGAAAGTCACATTTTGAAAAATGGAATGAGGAAAAGGTCACAATAGAAGAGACTAGAATCGCTGTTAACCAGGCATGATAGGTTTCTTGGGTTGTTGGTCTTAAAATAAATTGAAGGTTAAAACAACCATTCTTCTAAATTTTAATAGCACTGTCTGTGACATCTCCATGGACTTATAAGTTCAGTTTCTGCTTGGAGTTTTCCTGAAAATCTTGATGGGTTTTAAAGCGGACCTTCATCCTGTAGTGTTTGTTAAGGTCTGAGCAGCGCTGTTCAAAAAGTAATCAGTTTAACAGCACTGTAATTTAAGAGAAAGACTGCTCAATATTTATGTATTTCTTGAGCTAGAAGAGGCAACATTTGCATCTGAATTTATAAGCAAGAGGGGCAGAGTATATGTGACAGTAGCTGTACTATTAGAATTTAAGATGCTTTTTTCAGTGTATCAGTAGACAAGGATTTCCTTCTGATATTTCCTCATTTTAGTTAAGGTGAAACTGCAACAGAGAAGGGGTCACAAAATATAAATTGCTTAAATTAGTGATTGTCGTGCGATGGGATTCATGCCTGCCTTACTTTATTGGGTAACATTTACGTATGTTGTTCAACTTTGCAGGAACCAGCTACTGCACGTTCCCTTCAAACACTACCAGGTGAATTGCGCTGACTGGTTGCTGAAAGTGATCTGTGGCGTAGTAGACATTCGCACTGTTTATGCTTCCCACAAGAAGGCAAAAGCCTGCCTTATCTCTCGGATCAGCTGTGAGCGAGCTGGTGCCCGGTTTCACATTCGAGGGGTCAATGATGATGGACATGTGTCTAACTTTGTTGAGACAGAGCAGGTAAGTGAATGTATCCAATAGCCTTGAATAATTCAGTCCTCTAGTTTAACTGGGGCAGAGTTTCCAAGAATTAAAGGAGTTCAGCAAGTTTTTTTCGATGAATATTTAAAATATTATTCCACGACAGATCTATTTATTCTTACCTCTTAAACATTTCTTTACAATCCATTCTTTTTTTGTGTTTCTGGTTTTTCCATACTTTTGAGTTTTTTTATTGTTTTCCTGAATGTAAAAGTCATGGCTGTGGATACTGTGGTGAAGTATAGACTGGTTTTTGAACAACTCAGAGTGCTCTGTGTGTTGACTTGCCTGAAACCAGCATGTTTAACAAGAAGGTATTTGATTGCATGCAACTTGCTTAGCATTTGTTGTGAGGCCTTTGTACAGGTATTAAACAAGATGTTTTAAAATCTATTCCAGAATAAATGTTGTTTTCTTACTGCGTTCTGCATATGTTTTAAAGTAATCTTAAAGTCATCACACTTACTATGCTAGATAGCATTTGATAAAACTAGTTTGAAAGAGTCATTATAAAGCAATAGCCTGTATACTTTATTTCTTTCACTCTTTTTTAAGTATCTCTGGTAGTCCACACTACCAGGTTTGCTGGAACAGCCATTGAAAGTCTCCTGCACTATACTGGCGTAACTAGTACTACACTGAAGTAAAAGGATTATGTTAGGGATGCTGCAGCTGATGTTTGCTTCTGGCTCTTGAGGAAGACTCCTAGAAATAGGAGAATAGGAGAAAATAAATTTTCATGAATGTGTGTATTAGCATGTAAACTTACTCCTACTTGCCTTGAATTGAAGCTGTCATCTCTTTCTGCAGTAAGTTTTTCAGCTTTAAAATAGGGTGATTACTAATTTCCTGCCTCACAGGACTTTTGTCTCATTCACAGTGAGGACATTTATAAAAGGGTAGGTATTATGATGGTTGCTGTACTGTGGTGAAGAGGAACTCCTATTGCTCAAATATATCATACTAGTCAGAAGGAAACTGCCCAGCAAAGGGCCTGTAGTCACTAGTAGTAAAGTCATCTTTGACTAGTAAAGAAAAAGCAAAAACATAATCTTCTCACAGTTAGGCAAATTCCAGTGCAACTCGTTTTGGAAGAGACTTTACTTTACATGCCCCTTTGCTTTATGGCCTGTTCTCTCAAGTAAGAGATGGATAATACAACTTCTGTAAATATGTAGTAGAAACCTTATTTCCAGCTGATGCTGAGAGGAAATACATGAGTGAGATGCATTCAACAGGCTTGTTTGATTGACACAGCATAGCAAAAGGGTGTTGGTTTTACTGTACTTGCTACTTTGAAAGTGAAGAAAAAGCATTGGACCCTGAAGAATCTTAAATCTTTACCAGCTGAAATGAATGCTTTCCTTTTTGAATTAAAACTGAAATTACAAGAAGTCAGAAATATCATACTTAAAATACAGAAATGGATGTCTCCGTAAGTGGAATAGATAGATGACTGGTGGTAGTTCTCAGCAAAGAACAAGAATCCATTCATAAAGCTTACTTGTTTTCAGTGTCTTTTGGATACCTTTTCAAAACAATGTATATAGCATAGAATGTTTATCCATATGTACATATGCATCTCTATATGTATATTCATGGAATGCTTATCTGTATGTACAAATACATCTCTATATGTATATTCGGGTACTATGGAAGTAGATTACTTAGATAATGTTCATAAGGGAATTCTGGTGACACCCCTCTGCATGACATAGTTGAGTTTCTAGCTTTGCCTTCACCTTTTCCAGAAGACTTATAGCTGTAAGACTGTGCATGGCTGCTCAAGGTGGTGTCCCACCTCACAAGTGTCTGTCCTTGAGCACTGTATTTCCTCATGACATTGGCATTGTGTGAGTGTTGCAGCTTACTCAGTTCTGTCATTTCTGTTACCCCACTGCATGATGTAGACATGCATTCTGACACCTGTTTGCCTAAAATCCAGCAATCCCTTAAGATGTTGCCTTGATGTTACAGCTTTAAGATCTTCCCCTGATTCTGCTCCAGTATGCATGTAGAGCTACCTTAGATGTGACAATTCTGCATTGCTTAGTTGAAAGGCCTAGAGGAGTCACCAACTGGTATTGCCTGGTCCTCCTGTGATGTTTAATCCCCCTGGAATTGTCATAACATGCATAACTTTCTGCTCAGTGGTCAAAGTTCTTATTTGGGATCTGGATGGCTCTCTGCTTATATCTTTTTTTTTTTTTCCCCCCCAGTTTATTCACATTTTTCAGTAGTCTGGCCTAGAGGGCTGAAGCACATCTGCTACATAGACAAACTGAGAGAGTTGGGATTGTTCAGCCTGAAGCTGATAGTGCTGGTTGTACAGCCTTTCACTACCTAAAGGGGGCCTACAAGAAAGCTTTATTAGAGCCTGTAGGATAATGGCTTTAAACTGAAAAAGATTAGATTAGATATAAGGAAGAAATTATTCACTCAAAGCATGGTGAGGCACTGGAACAGGCTGTCCAGAGGATCTGTGAATGCCCCATCCCTGGAAGTGTTCAAGATCTGGTTGGATGAGGCTGTGGGCAAAGTGATGTAGTGAAAAGTATCCCTTCCCATGGCAGTGGGGTTGGAACTTTATGGTCCTTTCCAACCCAAAGTGTTCTGTGATTCTAAGTTATGCTTGTTGGATTGTAGAATCACAGAATGGCTTGGGTTGGAAGGAACCTTAAAGATCATCTAGTCCCAACCTTCTGATCCACTAGATCGGACTGCCCAGGACCCAGTTCAATTTATCCTTCTACTGCAGTACTTGGACCTCTAAAGTCAGCCTGTGAATCCTCTGCTAGTAATTCTCTTTTGTACCTCTGATTCAAAGAAAGTGTAAGTGAGATCCTGCAGCATGTACAACTTTCCAGAAAGCTTGTCAGTGATTTCAGTCATGCAGATAGGTCTGCTCACCGAAAAGTGGAATTTTCCTCTAGGACTTGGAAACAGAAAAAGGGACATATGCCATTTTATGTAATAACTTGGTCTACTCTTTTAGTTGAGTGCCTTCTCATGAGCATGCATGCAAAGTATGTTACTCAAGATCTGAAGAATGTTCTCTTGCTGAGATGCAAAGGAAATGTTAGAGAAGGTTGTCAGCTTTCTTTCAGATTGGTCTGCAGTTAACAGTTGTCTAATTATAGGGAATACTTCTGCTATTCTGCTCACTGGTTGGGTCAAAAGTTACTCTTTTATTTAATTATATTTTTGGAGTAGATTGTGTTGCAAATTATTAGCATGAAAAATAAGATTGGCTTTGCATCTCAGCAGAAAGCCTGGGGATTGGCTCCTGGTGAACTGCAAAACAGCAGTTGGTTACTGATGCTTCCCTTGGCTGGGGCCAGTGCAAGTTCTTCACAGGAGCTGCTGTGCTTTGTTGCAGTTAGCCAGGGATTGCTGTGAAGTGGGAGGACTGAAGGCAGTTTTGCAGTTGGTTAAGCAAAAGAGCAGGAGTAAAATGGTTGCAGGGCAAAAGGCTCAAGTAGGTTGAAAATTATAACAAGGACTTGCAATTTTAAAGGATTATGTTTTTGTTTTTAAAGAAGAAAAGAAGTCTGCTGTTGCTAATGGTGATAAACACTAGTTCTACCAAAATAAGCATCCTAAAAAAGAAAAACTGGGCTAACCACTGAGATGCCTGAGATCCAGTTCAAGCTGGCATCCACTTACAGTTAGGAAGGAAGAATCCAAGAAAAAAAACTCTCTCTCTCCTACTTTCATAGTAGACTACTGACTAATCTCCTGTGAGGTAATATCTTGGCTGAATAACATTTTGTTTCCATTTGCTGCAGCCTTTACGGTATAATGGCATGCTTGCTCTGTGCTTTCATGGATAAGTAGCACCCTAGGATTTTGAAAAGCCAGGACTTTTCCCCCCTTAATAGGAACTGCTTCTATCATTTTTCTGTTTTTAGAAGAGGGAGAAACATTTAGTCTTATCTCCAGGCAGCTCTTTTATGCGTGGATGGTATGCTTGTGTCTCCCACTGTGCTAGCCTTGTGGCATTTTAGCTCTGCAATGAGTCATTTCTGTGGGCTTACTGAACTGCTGTGACTCACAGTGTTTGAGAAGAAGGGGGGAAAAGTTAAATATCTCATTTACTTTTGCTTATCAGAAACACACACAGACACGCGCGCATGCACCAAAAACCAAAAACAAAAACAGAAAACCCAAACCAGCAATCAACAAAATGTCCTCTACCAGTAGGTCTTTTGGATATGTGATAATTTGGCTTGCATCTTTATAAAGAAAAAAAGAAAAAAAAATAGTAGAATTGGCAAGTGAAAATAAAAAATGAAGAAGAAAAAAATCAGGGCTTTTTTGAAATCTCTCTAATGTGTACTTCCAAATTTGCTGCTAGGTTTTCTTTTTTT
>PPHD01014539.1:0-16632 GCA_002909625.1 Bambusicola thoracicus
AAAGGATGTTAGCTTGTAATAGAAAAAAGGCATATGGATGGAGAAGAGAGAATAGAGAATAAACGATTCTTGCATGCAATAACGAACTCTGCGCGTCCGGGGGATTTTTTTCTTTAGCTGTGATATTTATATATGAATTATATCTCTTTACTGCTAAAATTCTACAGTTCTTTTACAGTGATAGTGAGTTAGGTTCAGATACTCAGTCTAGCTTTAATAGTCACCTTTGCATATGCTCATACTCTTTGTGAAGTGTCAGAGAATTGGGAAATGTTTGTCACCATACCAGGTGGCCAGTAAACAAATCTTATCAAAAAAGAAAGCAGGCTGTTTACTTTAGCTTTTGCTTGCATTTTTCTTTCTACTACTGAAGCTCACAGTTCTAATTCTGTGTCATTTTGTAAGTATGAATACATGGAAGCTATATTAAAACTTGATATTCCAGCAATGATAGGAAAACCAAAAACTCCTTCAATCATACCTCCAATAACATGTTTGTTTTTTCATACTTTTTCATATGTACATATTTGGAACACAGTTTTTTGTTTTTTTGTTTTTTGTTTTTTTTTTTAACTTATCTGCCTTTCAGACTACTTAATCAGCCTAAAGAGTATAGAAAAATCTAATCTCATCCAAAAGAGCCTGACTGGAGATGATCTCAAATAAAGAGAAATTATGACAGTTATAAAAATAGCAATATAATTCACAATTTCTCTTGAGGGTGAATTTGTCATTATCTCCTGTGGGTGGATCAAAAATTTCAGAAACTAAGTTTAGCAAAATACACACACTGATGCTGTCATAAAGTCATTCTGTACTTGTGCTGACAACTTACATACTGTGGAGGATGGCTCAGCATGTCTCTTCACATTGGTACAACACACATCAAATGTGTTTCCCTTTGTGTAGCCTGAAATGGCTTAAAAAGTCTTTTAGCTCATCACCTAAAACAAAATCGAAACTATTGCAGCAGGTATGGATTGTCAGACTCAGAGGCTATGGACAGGCATCTTTTATTTTGCCCTGCAAACATAGGCTTTACTCTGCTTCTAGGAGGGCTGTTTTCCAGTCATTTCTGCCTTATTTTTTTCACAGAAGAAGCAGTGTAACCCCCACTTTCAGACATTTACAAAGCAGTTTTGTTTTCTCTTTAGGGGTGAGGAAGAGAGTGGAAAGCTTAGACTGGCGTTCTTCATCCTCACATTGTTTAGAAGCACTTTGCCTCATTAGTGCAGTATATGCCAACTGGCATACTGTAAGGGAATTCTCCTTGCTTCCAAATTTCATTATAACAGTCATAGAAGTAGAGAATTGCTAGAGTGAGGTTTGTATTACAATATTATCAAAGTCCAGACCAATAGTAAAATACCAAAATATACAGATTTGTCATCAGGAGACACTGAAGATGTTTTCATCAGAATGGAGTTAGATGCAATTCTAAGATCATCCAACAGTCCTCACTGGTGTAATCAAGGGGGAAAAAGTCACCTGGAACCTGAATCTGATAGTCATTTAATCCAGAATGCATCAAGAAGATATATTGACATGTACCAATGATAGTTTGATTTACCAGAAAAACAAGGATACATTCCACTGGCATTTTATCTGTTACTGACTGATATTACTATGTTTATTAATTTTCATACTTCTCTTTAGATATTTTTTCCCCCATGAAGCAATTATTATAATCATGGAAACAAAATGCTTGGGTGAGACAGGACTATGGAATTCTTCAATCCAGCCTCCTACTGACTTCAAGTCTAGAATAAAAAACTCAGCGTTCTACCAGGTGTTTTGAAAGTGTCTGAGGACAGAGCTTCCACAAGGTCACTAGGCAATTTGATCTAACAGCTAAGTCTTCTTATTGAATAGAAGTAAGAAAATTACTGCGGTTACAATTTCTGCTATTGCAAATTGTGACCTTCATGTCACCTTATGGTGCTGTAGCTTTCTGAGTACAATTTGGCTCTATCTTCCATTCTTCCTTCAGGTACATACATGAGACATGTAGAGACCCTGACAGGATCCACTAGCGTTCCCTTTCACAGCTCAAACAAATCAGTTCCCACAGCCTTTTCTTATATACCCCTTCTGCTCCTCAACTATCTCACCCGCCCTCCACAAGATTCTTGTACTGGGGAAGGCATGAGTGTGTGTGAAATCAGATGCAGTATTCCAGAGCTGGTCTTAGAAGCACCAAGTCGAACAAAATAAGCACTTCCCCTGACCTACTGGTTATGCCCTTCAAGAAATAGCCCATGTGCAGTAAGACTACACACTGCAAGGACTCACTGCTAACATATTTAGCTTGTTGATCACCTGTCATTTCCCTACATATATTAATGTTCAGACATAGTCTGTCCTGGACACAGAGCCTCACATCTGTCTTTGTTGAAACACACAGTGCTTCTCCTGGCACTCCTCTAGCTTAATAACATCTCTTTCCTCTGAAATGTAGCCTTGCACTGCTGTGTATTGATGCTATCCAGATACAGTGCCAGCTGTGAATCAGGTAAAGCTGTGTTCCTGTCCCATTCTCCAGGTTTTTGATATAAATAGGAGACATAATGCAATGAAAATGAATTCCTCTGATAGTGTCTCTAGTTACTGACACAGCAAGTCCTCTGAACTACAGGCCAGTGCTGGGACATGAAGAAAGCTAAGGTAGTGGACAGATGAGAAAAGATGGTAGGACATCCCTTTGTGCATTAGGAGAGCAGAGAAAAGTAGTACGTCAGAGCTAGGAATAGTTCTTTTTCATGGCAGATGTGAGAAGCATGTGTTTTCTATGTGCTTTGTATGGAAGCAATGAATGCTCAGCGGAGTTCTGAATTCTCTCAGCCAGAGCCTAGACACTGAAATAAAAAAGCAGACATTGGTCTGGCTGCAAGCATTGGAACTAAGCTGAAAACTCATGTGATTACTTGTATAGGTGACAAGAGAAACTGGAATATAAAGTATTCTAGACAGTCAATAAACCTGTCTTACAAACTTCCCCTTATCATCAGTCAAGAAAATACCTCAGGCATAGTTGAACAAAAATTCTGAGTGTTTTAGAAACAAAATCAAAGTAGTTTTTCTTCAGAAAAAAAAAAAAAAGGCATGTTCAAAATATGTAGAGAATATTCTCCTCTCTGTAATCTAATTGTGTGTCCTATTTATTCCTGTAGAAGTTAGGATATTAAAGATTTTTTGGTGCATCGCTAACATGTATTTTGTGAATTATGCTTCAGGGTTTGGGTGACCAATGACAGCTGGGAACAGCATGAATGATTTTGTAAGGCTCAAAAAGCAGAGTAATCCTTTATCACCATAACCATCCGATCATCAGCTACAAACAAGATTAGTTTTGAATGAAAATAGTTTACAATTGGCCAGTAAACCTTTTTTCCCCCTTTCCCAGCTATCAGTGGAAAAGACTGTAAAAGAGAAATGAAAGAAATGTTGTGAAGGGTTTATGGTGATTATAATTAATCTGTCACTCTTTTCTATCCTTCTCCCCGAACACGCACCCTTCTCTCAACAAGGAATTTATACACACTGATCCTACTGAGCTTTCTCTTCTGATGGAGAGTGTAAAGTGTGAACTCTGAAGTCTGTAACCAAGGTAGTTATCTCTGCAACAGGAACTGAGAAGTACCTTAAACTAGAATTGAATTATTTTTGGGTATACTGATGAGTGCTTGTAGAGCAACTGCTAACTCTTGACACAGATCCGCTTCTTTTCTGGCCAAGGTCTAGAGCATGCTAAAAGGTGAATGTATTTTATAAACTTTGTGCTCAAGCTTTTATAGTATTATTAGCTACTCCTTTACAGAAGTTCCAGAACTTAACAAATTATTTATGTCTCACCTGACTCTGAGGGTTGCTTTAAATTTGTGACGTTTGCCTGATCTCCTTAGACTTTGCAATGATGTAGAAGTTTGTAGTGTATCATTCTACTCAAGCTGTACTATAATTAGAAACCTTAGTTTCCACTGGGGAAACAGAATATAGCAATAAAAAAAAAAAAAAAAATCTTGCAGAGAGGAATTTTCATACACCTTCTGTGACAGCATACAAATAAGAGAAAAGCAACCATTTGGTTTAGTTTTGTAAATTCATTTCTGGATTTTGATGTTAACAGCAATTTAAACATTCAGTCCTAGTGCAAAAGAAAAATGCCAAATACTGTACTAGCCCAAGTGCTGCGTACTGTGTGACAGCCAGCCCTATATGTTATTAACTGTGAAAGCAACGTGAAGCATCTTCCCCAGTCTGACTGCAAGACTGAAAAGCTGAAAGTCTGTCCTGCTCTAAGGTCTATCACAAGTACTATTTCTCAGCTCCTATTGGTATTCCAGGAAAAAACAAATGGAAAATGGAAAGAATGAGAAGGAATTAAAACTACTGAAGAGTATTCAGAGTCCTCCTAGCATAACAGTTTAATCCAAACTGTCAGAATGAGTGACTTGTGCTTGGTTTTTGCATTACTGCTCTGATCTGGAATGACAGCTTGCATATAACTTTTCTTTCCTTTTGATTCTTGCACTTTCAGCCATATAACATATGAAACTTAAAGGCTCTTCAGTCCTTATGGAAATTAATTTGCCTATATCAGCTGAAAGTTTAAGGGTGCTCTCTGGATGAATAACTCAGGGCAGCACTTTACTTGCTCCTTTCTGCAGTGGCAGCAGCAGGATGGCATGCCTGGCTACAGCCAGCCCAGGGAGGTCTGCAGGGAGTGGGAGGGCTGCAGCAAACTGGAGAGCTGTTGTTGCTGAAGGAATGCCAAAAACAATGGAGTGTTTGCTATTTGATGAGGGAAAACCTTCATCTTCAGTTTCTGTGGATGACCAACTTACATAATCATCTCCAAACTGAGGAAATTTAATAGCAGCAGATACCAGCTTTTTCAGATGTACCCAAACTGTACTTTCACAGTACAGAGAAATGCCTCAGTTGGTCTGAGAGTTAGTCTCTTGAGATACTGCCTGCAGTACAGACACAGCCTTAGATGGATGTCATACTTCTCAACAAGATGAAATTAATGTGCTTTGCTGGAAAATTGGTAAAGCCAACCATGCATCAGTTATCCACCTTCAAAGGAGTTCATAGGGCTTTCTACTACATCCCAAGCAGAGATTGCACATACTAATGTGCAGACAACAGCTAAATCCTTGTACGGAATACAAGCTCCTACCGCATTACACATTGTATAATGCAAAGTGTTGAGTATTCACATCTGCTGTTAACACCATGAGAAAATTGCAGGCAAAGTCATCTGTCCATGAAAAACCTTCCAATGGAAGGCCACCCAGGCTTGGAAAGTGTTAGCTGCTCCTTGTATCTTTTTTTTTTTTTTTTTTTTTTTTCTTCCAGAATGACCTTGTTTTCTCCCAAAGACAGGCTATTAAATCCATTTAAGCTGCTGATCTCCATAGTATGTCCACAATTTTCACTCTGGGTTTTGTGATGGGGTCATGGTAACAATGCATTCAGCATGAGGAAATAAGGATGAATACATAAAACGTGCTTCTGAATAAAAGTGACTAGCTGTACACCAAAGGCTGATTCAAATGTTCTTTGTGATCAACAGCAGCGTTAAGCAGCTGGGTAACAGAGGGTGTATTCAAGGGAAAGAAAACAGCTGCAGGAAGCAGAATTTACTGGAGATCCTTTAGTGAGATCTGGACATAGGTCCATGGGTATTTGGCATTACTTACAGATTATATGAATGTGAAAGCAGTTCTGTCCAGTAACATCTGGCTAGTCAAGAGTATATAGGTGCTGTGTGATAAAAAAAGGAGCACTCAACAAGGACTGCTGAGTGAGACATTTTACCTTCCTTCTTTCCCCAGCTCTGTTTTGTAGCAATAATTAGCAAGAGAAGAAACGATTTATATATAAACTCTTCTGACAAGCATTACCTTCTTCAGCTGCTGTGAGGAAATCACTTCAAAGCTTGAATGCTTTCAATTGCCCTGTCATTCTCATCCATCTGATTACATTTGTTTGTTCAAGCCACCCCAGAGATAAGTGTTATAAACAGGCTAAAAGTAGTTGTAAAGTTAAAGAGTAAGGAGAAAAAACCCTTCTCTAGGGCAGCAAAGTAGTAAGAACTGAAAGGAAATTATACATCCTCTAATTTCCTTTGCTCCCCTGTTTGAGATAAAACACTCATTTGCTTTCTTCTCAGTCCTCCTCACTGTACATCTCTCCTCATTTGAGGAATTCCCATTAATTTAAGTAATGTACAGTAGATGTGATGTTCCCAGCTCTCAGCTCTGACATCTGCTGCATCCCCAGCTTCTTTTCTCTAATCTTCAGATTTCTGTGAGACAATTCAATGTCATTGTCTTCATGTGACTTCCCTGCATTGAACGGGGTTCAGTGAACTGTTCATTTTGATGAACAGAGTTGCCTGTGGGTAAGATACTGAAGTGTTTTTGTGATTAGGGCTCTTCTTTCCACATAATACAAGCTCACGTTTTGTGGTGCATGTGGAGGCTCACAGCTCTCTCCTAGGGCTTTGGATAAGGCCAGGTAAGTCCCAGCTGACAACTGAGCAAGTTTTTCACCTGTCATTGTTTACAGTGTTCTCAGTGAAATCTATAAGCCTATTGTTGCAGTATTTGCAGCAGGAGGGACAAATATTTCCCTTCATATTTGTAAAATCTGATGTAACTTCAGAAAGAGGAGGCTGGATGTGGCTCTGAGCAGCCTGGTATAGCGTTTGGCTACCCTGCCCACAGTGGGGGGGGTTGAAACTAGTTGGTCTTTGTGGTCCTTTTCAACCCAGGCCATTCTACAATTCTATGAAAGTGAAGACAATCATTTTTATAGCAGCTTGCTGCTTCTGCTAAATTAAACAAGTTTCTGTATCTTTGCTTATTACTATTATGATAGCTTTAAATTATGATAGCTTTAAATTACTATTCTTGTAGTTACAGTTGTTGTTTTTCAAATCAAGTAGCATAGATAAAAAAGATAAGACCTACTAATAAAGTTAAGTCTTCAGATGGAAACTGAACCAAAAATCATGGAACACTGCTAGAGAAGTACAAGGATCCGGATGAATTGCTACATCCGGATGTAAGAGCTTCCAAACAATTTCAAGTATTGCTGCTAAAACATTCTGGCAATCCAAGACCTATTACTAAAATAGCAAAGTGCTGCTGAAAGAGACTGAAATAGGAATCCATTCAAGATCATGGTATCTTCACACAGACTGTATTTGAAGTTTTGCAGATAGCATGCTAAATTTTTCTCCCAGTTGTTAAAAGCTGCAGAGAACACAGAGAATGATTTTTGCCACTAAGAAAATACTGGAGATTTCCAACCGACCTCAGGCTCTACGCTGATATCATACAGCTTGCAGTTAACTGTCAAATTCTTTGGAGACTTGGGTATATTTTAAATTATGTGTTTTATAGTGTAAGTGGCTAAATATACAGACTTTTATAGGAGCACATGTGTTTGTAGACTGGTAAGTCTATATTAGAATTTTCTGATGTAAAATTTTATTCTTATATATTGGCTTAGAAATTCATCCTCGACCGTTACCTCCTCTAGATGTTATTTTCTATGACATCTTAAAATAAATTTAAAAGCCATCTCTAAATGCCTTAATACAGTACATTGGTACTTTTTCCTTAATGCAGGAAGGAAACAATCAATTTCATTTTAAATAAAATCAATTTGATTTTAAATAAATTCTTTTTGGAAAATCTTTGTCTTCTGTATTATGATGTAAGTTGTAGAAATCCTATTTGAGAGAAATTTTAAGGTTGCGTAAAATCAAAGTGAGTTTCTAAAACAGCATATTGGGATGAGTTTAGATACAATCTACTTTTGCTATCATTTTTCCATATTTTCTTGAGACCTGAAAGATCTGTAGGAGTTTTATGTTCACTAGGGACCTATAAGAACTGTAAAACCCTGTCTTCTCTACGTCCTGTAATGTATATCTACAGCTTTCCAGACAGAAATTTCAATGTTTTTCTACTAAATTGATATAGATTTTCAGTTTTATTGTCCAGAAGCAACAGACAGTTTGGAATAATGAACACTTAAGTAATACTGTCTTGTACATTATTATTGTTATGAAAGCATAATGTATATGTTAGTATTAGAACAGATAAAGGAAGAGGAGATAAGCAGAGCGGCACCAGCCAGAGCCAGGCATGACGAAAGCAGCACATGTTAGAGTGGGCCCACAGGAGTGCCGTGAGGATGGCCAGAGGCCAGGAGAGTACTTTGGTACTTAAAGGAGATCTCAACCAGATAGCTAAGAGATGTTCATACAATTCTGTTTGCTTTTGAGGCCACAGTATGAAATACCATTATTATCTTGAGCCACTTCTACAACCTTCTCAGATTTTGTAGACCCCTGTAAAACTCAGTTTATCTCCATTCACTGGAAAGGAAAATTAAATGTCTGAAAGGCTTTTGGGAGTTGGAAAGATGAGGTGCCATCAAATAGTAAGTGGTAAGATGAAAGCATATCTTTGGTATATTTTGACACACATTCTTGACCTGCTACAACATTTTAAAAACTGCATTTTGAATTATTAGCTCAAGTGTGTCTGTTGTTGATCTCTTCAAAGCACTTCTCTCTACACCTAGTCATAAACCTTACCAAATTCCTTCTGTGACCTGAAAAAAAGAAAAACATTATATAATATTGTCAGAAGGAAAACTTTTAAAAAGTAACTCTCAGTGTTCAGACCTGTCGTAGAGACAACTGTGTTTACCAGTTGACAGTAAGTTACATTTTCTGTGTAGATGGATCACAGCAGGTAGAGAAGGTAAAGAAGAGTGCAAATGAATACAAATGGCCCAGGTAACCACAAAGTGGAGAAGTATGTTTTGGGGGATTTACCTGAAGATAACTCACCTAGACTTTTTTAGATTTTAGTTGGCTTAAAAGGTTCAGAAATAACAAACTCTCCTATTAAGAGTTTTGGGATTTTATTTTATTTTATTTTATTTTATTTTATTTTATTTTATTTTATTTTTTTAATGTGTGTGACTTTCTTGTCAACTTAGTACTGGGGAACCAGATACAGGCAGACTTTTGAGCAAAATCTGATTCTTATTTTAAATTCATACGTCATCCCCACTAGGTTAACGTCCAGAATGCATTTTATTCAAGAACTAACTTTTTGCCAATGTCAGTAGCCTAAATTGCAACACTATGTGAAAGTCTTCTCCGGCGGAGTAATTCTGAACAGAAGGCTGCCTTTAAGCATCACTGCTCCATATGTACCACTGCTTCCTGATGTTTCATTCTTATCTTTCCTGAAAATATTAGCCTGTTACAAGCCTTCGAAGGGATAAGCTGTTTTCCACTTCCACAGCCTTTAAAAAACTCATTTTGGGAATTAGCAGATCTGTTGAGTAATCCCACCTCATAGTAAAGGATATGCACAGTGTTCATATTAGCTTAGAACACACGAATAAATATTTTTTTTTAAAAACTGTCATATGCAGATAGACATCTGCTTATCAGCTAAGTTTCATATCTGCACCCCAGTCGTCTAAACAAAAACAATAGCAGTTGACTCATCCATTGTTAATGTTTCCCAGTGAAACCAAGTATTACAAGCAGTACACTAGAGAAAACTAGAGTCAACTAGAGAAACTTTTTTTGAAAAAGGGAAGAGAACAAAGATAATCAAGGTGAGGTGTAATTTGCGCAGAAATAACATCTTCCCTCCCCCTGCCAAACATTGTGTTATGCAAAAAAGGTGCAAGTTCCAGTTTGAAACTTGAGATGATTATTATTTTTATAAGAATGTCTGTAGTATGCAGAAATGCAATACCACAAGTCAGCATAATGTTTACAATAAACAGCTAATAAATGTTAGAGGTGACAGAATGACCCAGGCTGTTACTCAGGCTCTGGTCATGCTCTGGGAGCCGTTTCAGACACTGAGTGCTCATGTGCCATCCTTGCTCTCATAGTTCAATAGTGGCGCTTCCCCATTGTTAACTCAGGCTTGTGAAAATCACAAGAAAGGAAATTTGGTTCTTGTTGTTTGCAGACTCACGTGGAAGCCGCAGCTGTAGCATTTTTCTAATTTCTCTCCTGAATAGAATAAACATCTATTCATTCTAAATCTCAGTATGGACTCTCTCTACCTAACAGTTATTTTTATAAATTTGAATTCCTTAATTACTTTAAAGATATCTACCATTTTATCATTTATTTATTTTCTTTTTCAAATCAGACTATGCTCAAAACCTATTAAAGGAGAACATGTGCTGTGATAACATAAATCTCCTTTCCTTAGTAAACTGAACTAAATGCCTATAAGAAACCAAATGAAGGTTTAATGTTTAAGTAATAACATTTACAAAAAAAAAAATTCCTACAGATGGCCCTTCCAAATTTGATGTCATTTTATTACTACTATTCAAACATACAGCAATAAATAAACTATATTCTTCAGAATAATTTTTGATCCCTCCTCCAAGTCTCCATGAAAAAAAAAAACAAAACACCATGATTCTCATTCAAGATGTTTAGAATATTTACACCTGAGATATCACACAGCAAACATTTACACTGTCTGCTTCAGAGCTAAGTCAATACTAACACTGATGAAGTACGCATTACCATGGTATTCAGATGGACTTTGCATTTTGATTAAAGTACAAACATATCAGGGCTGCCAGACATGTGCAGGCCAGGTAGGCAGCGTGCTATCTGTTTTGTAATGTGTCGGGGGAATCACAGACAGCCTACACTTCAGTCAGTGATCAAACACTCAAGAATCTGGCTATGATGGAGAGCATAAAAAACATAAGCAACATTTGAGAATTACAGGTTGCAACTTTTCTTTTTAAGTGCTATTGACTTTTTCTTTTCGAGCAATGTGGTAACTCCTGTTAATAACACAGTATGTCCTACATGCAGGAGCTTGGAGGAAATACAAACAAGTCAGTTGCTGAATATTCAGGCAAAGAAGAAATATCTGTATAGATACAGCTGTATAGAAGGCTGCTGGTCAGTTTCAGTCTTTATAAATAGCAGTCAGAGGATCGGTAATCACAATAATTTTTAAACAATTTAAATAATTTTTTGGTTCTTTAATTATTATTTTTTTTAGATAATGATATAATTGTACTACTTTAAAGTGATCATTCAGATGCTACAGAGAAACTTTCTACAACTCGGGAGAGTATATTTACCTTCTAGAGATTCTCAACAGAACATGGCAAAAATACAGCTTCAAAGAAGTCCTGCCCTCTTCTGGGGCCTGCAGGGAGCTTGGGGCTGCCTGCTGGACTATTCCCATTGTCCCAGCACAGCAGCTCAGAGGACACCAGTCCCAGTCCTGACATTTGCCTCAGAGCTCAGTAAAGAGGAGGTGAGAGCTCTTGGGGAAATATGAGGATGGGGGACAGGGAAAGAAAGGTGAAGGGAACAGCAGCTGGCAATGGGGCTTTCTGGCAGATGATGACATTTCAACGCCGAGATGGAAATCAAGAGCCACTGGTGCGCCGCCAATGGATGTGGTGATGTCTCTTGGCAAGCATGATGTTATAGCATTTGCCTTGCCCAGATGGAGATGGATCCACCTTTACTGATTCTTTCTTCAGAGGCAGATCCACTGCCATGGGTCCAGTGTCTCCTTCAGGAGGATCAGCATCCATTGGCTCTGGTTTGCTGCCATTCCCCTGAAACCTAAGCTTCTTTGGATCCTCCTCTACTGAGGCAGGAGAGAGAGCTTTATCTAAATTGCTTCTTGTGACAGAAAGCCACAAGACTCAAGTCAGTTAGTGACTGGTGTTCTTTTGTCAGAGTCCCTGTATTCATAGGGGTTGGCAGGGAGTTGGCTTGTGACATCATAAAGTCATAGAGGATGTGACTCTAAGGATGTCCCATGACAACCAAAACATGTTGCTATCATGTGACAATTGGCCTACTTGCCACCAGTGGGATTCTGCAGGGCTCCGCTTTCAAACAGATTTTCTTTAATGATTTTATCTTACTCCTGTAAAGGTCTTGAAGCTATATTATCTGTGGATGATGCTAAACTGGGAGGAGTGTTGACTCTCTTGATGATAGTGAGGCATTGCACCAAAATCTTGACAAATTCAAGGATGGTTGCCATCTGCATGAAGGAGAGCAAGTGCTGGATTCTGCAGACTGAGGGATGAGGGGCTGGAGAGGAGACCCAGGAAAAGGATCTGTGGGTTCTGGTTGGCTGTAAATTGAATCTGAGCCAGAGTGCACCCTGGAGCCAAAAAGGCCAACAGAGCCCTGGGGTGCATCAGGGCCAGCACTGACATTGGATGAGGATAGGTAGTAGTCCTGCTCCACCCTGTACTGTGCAGCTTCACCTTGAACTCTGTGTGCATTTCAGGTGCCCCAGCATAAGAAGGACATAAAACTATGCGTGTCCAAAGGAGGGCTGCAAAGATGGGGAATGTTCTGGAGGGCAAGGTGTGTGAGGAGAGGATGAAGGCCCTGGGTTTGCTCAGTGCTGAGGTGCTGAGGAGCTGAGCAGCGGCCTCATTGAGGCTGCAGCTCTTCACAGGGAGTAGAGGGGGAGCGCTGAGCTCTGCTCTCTGTGACAGCGGCAGGATCCGAGTGAACACCATGGAGCTGTGTCGGGATAGTGAGGGGTGTAAGGGAAAGGGTCTGCACCAGAGGGCAATGGGCACAAAATTGTCTGCCCAGGGCAGTGGGCATGGCCTGGAACAGCTGCAGCTTAAGTATCAATTGCATTTGAGTGATCCTTTGTAGAGACAGGAGTTACATTTGATGATCCTTGTGGGACCCTTCCAGCTCAGGATACAGCATGTATGTATGTATATATGTGTATATGTAAGAAATTTTAGCCTTACCATTAGTTAATGGTTTATATGCATATGTAAGTTGCTACTTGTTTAATAATTACTTTTTCAGGGAGTGGGGAGGAAAACCTTAGTGATGCCATAATTCTTCAGAGTTTTAAACCTTTAAGTGCTGGTGGCTAAGGTGATTAATGAACGCATCTGTAATCTAAATCCTCAGAAGCTGTTTTCAGGCTCACTGACAGCAGAAAGTACTGGAAATCTGCTGAGAATATCTAAGATTCAGCTAAAAATCCAAAGAACACACAACAGATTACTGTCACCATTGTTTTCACATTCAGAATAATAGATTTTGCCAATTTCAAGTAGGATTAATTTATGAAATAGAGCGACATTGAACACTGCTCAGCCTAAGATACATGATAAGCATGAGGGATAGGGTTATATTTTCTTTCCTTTTCTGTGCTCTTAGCCCGATTTTATTTTGTGTGTGGTCATCACTTACAGCAATCAAGGGATGCACAAACATTTCCAGTAGAATAAGGCAGTGGGTAATTGAGGCATCAGATTAAATTCCTGTTGATTAAAAGGGATAATTGAAATTGCAAGTGCTGCCAATATCTCAGTGGGGATGAAAAATACTACCCTACTGCAATGAAGAAGGAGAAAGTTAATCCACTCATTAGAGGAAAAAAAGTATATATATATATATAATCATTTGCATTTTTTGTATTGATTTCCTGGATTTAATGACTTTAGGAATGTCAGAATAAAATATTTTATATTTTCAAATACTTTTGGAAAAGTTACAAGAGAGACTGTTCTAGTTTAACCAACCTTGCTCTTAGGCAGAAATTCAGACTTTGATTTTTGCCCATGAAAGGCAATTCTAGAAGTTCATTTCCCAGCTATAATGGTATTGAATTATAAGATATATGATATAAGATCTATATGGATCAATAATTTGAAGGTCAGGATACTCCTTACCTTAACTCACCATAATTTTCAAGAAACTGTGATGACTGATAATTTTAAGAATCTTATCCAAAGAATATACTATTTCTATGTTTTGGTCTACTAAACAGACACAAAAAAAATAAACCATATGTATATATGAGCAGAAAGCACTGATCATAAATATGTCCTTTGTGCATTCTGTAAAATTGTTGTGTTCTGTTTTTTAATACAACAATGGGTTAACACTCAGTGAACGCCTAGACTGAAGTCAGACAGAAAAAAATAGCTGGTTAGTACCAGTGTTTCAATCAAATTTTGTCTGTGTTTTGAGGGAAAGCTTTGAATTCAGTTCTGATTTAATTTCACTGTTTTCTTTGGAACTATGACAGAGTTAAGCCACTAATTTAATTTATTAATTGGCCCCTCTAGTTACCCCATTGCTAGATCCTGCAAACATTCCAGAATCTCATTCCAGATTATCCTGGAAGTAAAAACTGGGTGTGTGTGTGTGTTGGTTTTTTTTCCCAGATATTTGAAAAAATATTTCCTAACAGTTTAGGTTTATGCGGGAAATAATTTTCATTTTTAATACATGCTTTCCTCTACTTTCTTCAAATTACTGTTGCCAATAGTGATATTGTATACTGAGATTTGAGCAGTTCACTATAAAATTTGAAGATAATTGAGAGAACATCTTCAGAAAGACAGCCTAAGTCTCTCTGTAAAATGAAATATGGCAGGCTATCAAGGTAATGCAATATGTGCAGCTGAGGGAAAAGCTAAGATTATGAAAGCAATATTATAGCTTAAGGAATGTAAAAAATTATGATGCAGGAAGTGTTAAGTAAGTCTGGTGTGTTGTAAAAATACTTAACTAGAGAAAATACTGGAAATGTTTACTTATGCTGATTTAAAAGTGATGTCTGTTCTATACTCAAATAATCCAGAGTATAAAAACAGTTTCTGGAATTAATGTAACAACAAATTAGATTTGGAGCAAATTGGAGCACAAATGCAGTTTTCTTTCCTTCATTGTGTCCTACAAATGCCACATGGAGGATGGTTCTGTGCTTCCATCATTTCTGGTGTAGAAGCCGCTTTTTTCTAGGTGTCAGAATGCATGTGTTATCATAGAATCAGCAAAGTGAAACAGTTTGGAAAGAATATTATTCTCTGAGAATGAGAGAAGATGAAGATACTTAACTTGGAGGTGCTTCATTCACTTCTTGCACCATGCATTGCAGTCTGTAGAAAGACTTAGATCAAAGACTTTGTAAAACAAAATATCCTCTAATGCAGACCTAATAAAACTAGTTCTTCTCATTCTCACAATTACCTTTACCAAGCAGAGTCTGTCTATAAGCACTCAGTTCTGAAAAAAAAAGATATATAGCAAAAGAAGTAGGTAAAATACCCATGCAGAAAGAATATGTGGAGGACAGGCAATTCCATGATCAGATGGTGGTTTGGTTTGTAGTAGCTAAGTGGAGATAGAAGATTATTTTGCCAGCTGGGAAGAAATGGAAAGGAAGTTGAAGAAAAGTATGAAAGGGTTCAAAGATAAAGGAGAGAAAGGGAGAGGAGCTCAGAGAGGAAAACGTGGATTAAAATTTAGCTGGAAAAACTGTAAAGAAAAGAGTAAAGAACTTGGATCAGGCAACTAAGGAAGGCAAAAACATGAGTAACTAAGGAATTAAAAAAGCCTCAAGATACCACTAACATCTAAGCTCAATCAGGTTTGCTTCTACCATTTATTTATTTATTTATTTATTTATTATGGCTGAGGTTAATAATCCCAGAAATCTAAAGGGAAACCTAGCCACAAATGGGGGCAGAGAATCAGCAGATTTCCATCTGAACAGTGAAGACAGAAGATGATCATTCCCAGATTTTTTTTCACTGTTGGGACCAAGTAAAGCCTTTCACATTTAACTACCATGAAAAGGTCAGAGTAAATATAGTTCCTTAAAATTCCTAGAAAAGGAGAACAGATAATGAACTGATGTTGTTATAGATGTGAACAAAAAATGCTTTTCTGATTCTTTTGTTGTATTTCTTTATTGCATATTTATAAATGTGCACGTTTTCACTCCTGAATATGTATTATTTTTAGTGTATAGTCACTTGTTCTTGGTTGTTTTTTTTTTTGTTGTTGTTGTTCAGTTGCTTACTTTATTCCGTCAGCACTATGTAAGAGAACAAATTTCTTCAAATCAAGAAATCATTTTCTGAAGTGAAAATCAAAATTTGGCTCACTTTGGAGACTGCTACTTATGAGCCAGAAGGCCTCTCAAGATACCCGCTCCAGTTGACTCCCGTTTTAATCATTAAGTGTTGTCCATGAATTCTATTTCAAAGTGCAAATTTACAATGGACTCTATTCATAAAACTGCCATGGTAGATTTTCTAAGAGCATTTCACACTAATGTCCAGCATGCTTCCAAGCTGAGTAAAAGCTAAACTGTTCATACATATCAAAGCATTCTCCTTTATAGACAGATGGTCAGCTTGCTATTGGACCCTCAGAGAGAAGGCAGGGGGAAAAGAGTTAGCTCAGAAATGCCAGACTACAATGAAACTTTTTCATAAGGAGCTGATCTATGCTCTTTGTGGCCTGTTCAGAGCCCATTTTAAGAACATGATCTAACTCAGCAGACTTCAGTAGGAGCTGGAACATGCCATATGTCACAGAACTAGTGCTTCTCTGGCATCAAGCAGCACTACTTGCGAGTGGGAGTTAAGAGTGCACAGCAGAACAAAAGAAATTTCTGTCCTATTTGATTTCTTCTTTGCTGTTGTATTGAAAAGTGTAACACATTTCATGCCTTGAAAAATAGTGGTGTTTGACTAAATTGCCACACTATGGCTGGGCAGGGGAAGGGAAGG
>PPHD01014540.1:0-16631 GCA_002909625.1 Bambusicola thoracicus
TCAAGCTGCACCAGGGAAGGTTCAGGCTGGACGTTAGGAAATACTACTTCTCTGAAAGGGTGGTCAGGCACTGGAATGGGCTGCCCAGAGAGGTGATGGAGTCACCGAGCCTGGTGGTGTTCAAAGAGCGTTTGGATGTTGTATTGAGGGACATGGTTTAGCGAGAACCATTGGTGATGGGTGGATGGTTGGACTGGATGATCCTGTGGGTCCTTTCCAACCTTAGTGATTCTATGATTCTATGATTCTTCTCTCTCAGTGAAGTACTCAATTACTTTGCTAGGAAGGAAGATCCAAAAGCACAAGTCAGACATACTGAAGGTGTGCCTTGATGTAGTCAGGATCAACTGAAGTTACTACAAGAGTTCCAGGGACTAATTTAATCCTAGGGTCAAATTCAGTCTTCTGGCTGGAAACAGCAGATCAACAAGCCATGGCAAACCAAGCTAACCAACTCTTGTGCCTCTATTCTTTTTCTCTCCAAGCCTGTGACAACATTGCTACTGTCATCCCAAAATCGAGTAGTACAGGCATCCCAGCCAGATCTCCTACACTATTTTATTTGACCTCCTCAGGGGCCCAGATTTCACCCCATCTGTTTTACAGCTTGCAAGTGGAATAACAACCTGAAGGTGAGGAATGAGAAAAGCAGCAAAACATTCAGGATTTACACTCAGCTAGTGGCTCATCATGCTTCCAATTGCTAAGATCTGCAGTGGTGTCAAGGAACAGGGCTGAACACCTGCGTTTGGCTACACAGCTCTAATATGCATGCAACTCCTGTGCACCCTGCCTACTTTGATTACTCCTGCTTTTGGCAATTAACACCAGGAGATTAACAATTGGCTCCAGGACAACTGACTCTGGAGGCAATTAGCCTCTTACAGGCACCTTACTGGTTGCCAATTTCAGAGAGGTGAGAGGTACAGGGGCTATTAATGAAATGCATCAGGAAGAAATAACTGAACTGTCAGCCTTGGGTCTCATCCATAATTCTGCTTAAGAACAAATGCTGTAATTGCACATCCCATGTGAATTGCAGAAGGCTAAGTTAAATCCTTTTAGAAGGACTGCTTCCCTTTGCCACAAGTAAGGGATTCGTGGAATGTTCCCATTATGATAACATCCATTTAAAATTGCCCCTGATTTATACAAATTAGGTGGTAGTGAAGTGAAATGACAAAGACGTGGCTGTGCCAATTTAAAGTCATGCCATCCCTGTCTGACTTCCAAAGCACAGAGTGGACACATCTCTCTTCCAAACTGGTGCTGTATATATAGGCATATCTTCACAGCTGAGTGCCGCTTGGAACACTGTGGTCAGTTCATAACCAAATCCAAAAATACATGAGCTGCTTCAGAAGCAGATGGTCTACTTGAGCCATTTAAACAGCAACAAATACATATATATGTATTCCCTACTGGTGAGCAGTGAGCTCAGTTCAGAAATCCTTAATTATTTGAAACCTTACTTATATGGGCATGCAGGCCATTCTTTGAGAATTCTTTGAGAATAAAGAAGATGGCTTTCAACTTTTTCCTGGTAAATCCTGGTGCTGGAAAAGCAATTAATGCACACACAGCACAGTGCTAGCTCAGCTCTATACCAGGAGATTCTGAGGAGTAAATCTGTAAGAGGAATTATGTATTTTATTCCCACAGCAGAATCCTCACACTGTGAGGAAGAGGTAGATGCTCAAGATGGGGAAGAAATAGTGCACTAAGCAGTCTTCAGAGGTTATTGCAGGAGATGCTGTACCTTACAGTTTGTCCCTTTCCATGATCTCATTTCATGACTGTGTCCACCTGGGATTCACAGCCTGCAGTTAGGTATATTATCTGATAATAGTGTAGGTATTGCACTCCTAACAACCCCTGCAGCTGGGACTGGAATTCAGAACTCCCATCAGCTCTAAACATCAGACTTGAAAATCTCAGACTTTCTTCAGTTTGTTTATGAGGATAAACAGTTAGAAACAGCATCATAGACCATATTAAACTAAAGATAAAATATTCACTGCTCTCCCCTCATTCATCAAGCCAGTCTCACTATAGAAAGCTATCAGGATTGTTAAGCATGAGATCCCCATTATGGATCCGTGCTGACTACTCCAGTCACCTTCTATCCTTCATGCATTTATAAATGGTTTCTCACATGAGCTGCCTCATTACTGTCCCACGTAGCAAGGTAGCTTGTGGTTCCCTGAATCCTTCTTCTTGTCCATTCTTGTAGTTGAGGGCGACATTGACTGACCAAACAGTTAAAAGAAGCTGAATGGGACACTTTTTAAAATAACATTAGTAATTCTGCTTTTCCTGCTAGCTCTAACGCGAGGGACTGCAGTACTATCCAGCTGGAGGACCTCGCCCCATGCAGCAAGCAAAAGGGGCAGAATGTAAAGAGCCTGAGCACATATTGCAGAGGAGGATGCACAAGTTAAGGTTGTACTCATTTGTCCCAGGTTTCTTTCCTAGAGCTCACTGCCTGCTATTTCACTTTCTCTCTCCCATTCTGAAAATGTCTCTTAGCTTGTTTAATCCTCCTTCAATAGATTTTTTCCTGTTAGCAAATTAAAACTAGTGCTCTAGAGGCCAACAAAAAGCAGTCTCTTAGTGCAGGTGGGCTTTTAAAAGGTGCTGAGCATTTTATTTGAGAATTGGAAAGAGAGAAACAGTCCTATAAAAATTAAATTGCACCCATTTGATACCAGTCATCCTTTTATGGCATATAAAACCCGAAAAGCTAAACATTTAAATTCTTCTTATTTTCAAGTCAGCTATCTTGTAAAATAATATATTTAGCATAAAATATATCCTCAACCAAAATATTGATCTACCAGTTACCCTAGACAGAAGGGAAATTGGTGTCAGTTTAATGGTGCCTGGCATTACAGTTTAAAATGTTTCCATTACAGAGAAAAGGAAGTGAAATTCAGTATCCCTGCCTGCACACTGGGCCAGATCTTCTAAAGGCCACAGGCAAGCGTACCTGGAGCTGGTGCTTCTTGTGCATGGAGGGTGAGAAGTGCAACCGTGCTGCTGGCCTTCTTGGATGAGATTGGTTGGCCTGCACCACAGAGGGCAGGTGGCAGCTCTTCGTCGCCTGATTTTAGGCCATGATGTTACCTGTGGATTGTCAGGAGCACAATACAGGACTTTGCCCAGGGAGGTGCTGCAGTCACCGTCCCTGGAGGCGTTCAAAAACTGTGTGGATGTGGCACTGAGAGATGTGGTCAGCGGGCATGGTGGGGTTGGGTCAATTGTTAGACCAGATGACCCTTGTGATCTTTTCCAACTTCATTGATTCTATGATTCTACAATGGGATTGAATACAAACATAACATGGGGAGGAAATGGGCTTTGTGGTTTTGTTGCCATCACCTTGTTTAAACACTTATTAAAGTTTCCATCTACATAAAAGTCCCAGCCATCACCACCATTCAATCTCTGCCACAGTACATCCCCTCAGTGAAGGTGCGCGGGAGGCCTCGTCCCTTCATGCCAGGTAGTTTCCCTTGTCAAGGATACCTTGACAATTCAAACCCATAAACAGCCTTCCACTATGCAAATTAGAAGGTCAGTATTTCAAGGCATGGCTCAGAGCTGGAGAGAAGCAAGGCAGTACAGAGAGTGGCAAACATTCCCCTAAAAATATATAGACTGAATATAGACTGAAAATATAAAGACTGAAGAACAATTCATACACATACAAAGGATGCTGACCTGAACCAAAGTCCAACTGAAGGCATGAAGCAATTGCCAATGCACCAGAACACAGTATCCACAAGGAATGCTACTTAAAAGATTTTGAACTTTTATGGAAAGATCAACACTTTAGTGAGTGGAACTGTGAAGGAGAGAAGTGAAACCTTCCCAGAACGGCAGGATTTGCACCAAGTTCACAGCTTGGCCAAAGGGTGAGAGGCAGAATGTCACGGGAGACTCCATGCCATGATCTCATAGCCAACAGTATGCATGGAGGGATGGTCCACACAGACCCGAGAGAGCTTTTTGAGTCCACTGAAAATTGAATTCCTACTAAAATAGTTGCCCATTACCTGATGGAAGACATAAATCACACCACATTCCTTCCAGCTGATCCAAGCTGGCTCCCTCTATAGAAGACCATCTAGAAGTGGATGGCATGCCGAGCTCTGAGGAAGGCATGCTACAAAGAAATGGCAGCTATGCTTCCATGTGTGCTGGCGTCCCAGCAGGTCTGTGACATGCTGCTTCAGAACAGGAACAAAAAAAGCAGTGAGAAACAGAAGAAAATCTGTGATCGTTTGGATCGTTTCAAAGTTTTCTGATCCAACCTAAAGAGAAAAACTTTTGACTGAGCACCCACACCAACTGCCAGTGTGAGCAGGATGATTCTTAAGGATAAGAAAGCGTAGGTGTTTCTTATATGCAGGAGCCAGGATAATTCCTCACTGTCTTATTTCAGGAGTTCAAGGGGATGGGACAAGGAGAAGCCTTTGAATTTGACCCAAGTCAGAACAGGACTTTAAGGCCACGTGTGCAGCCAAGAAGCACAATACAATATATGCATCAGCATATAGAACCATCAAAACAGCCAGAAGAGCTTTGAAGATCTGCAGCTGTCAGCAGAAACTCAATTCTGCGTTGTGACAAACGTATTAACCTTTTGAAGTGCTGGTCCAGGTGTCTCATCAGTTCTGAGACAATTCTCACCACCACCGTGCACATTGCACTCATGCTATACCAGTTGCCAGTGAAATCACAGAGCTCGTTTACGATTTGATTTCACCCTCCCTCCATTTTTACCTTCTTAAGAACAGCTCAGCTCCTGTAAAGAGGCCAGATTTTGTTTCAAAAGCGCTTAAGCTCCCAGAGCCTTTTCTTGTTCTCAATGGGAGACGAACACTTCAGAAAATGCCAAATCTCCATTTAGAGTGAGGGGCTCTGTTGGAAATCTGATCATTAGCATTTCGAAGGGTGTTACATTCCCACTCGATATCACTGCCCATTGCAGTTCATTTTGCGCATAGAGGAAGCCCCCTCATATATTTTATCAGCAGAATGCAAACTGGCTGCCTCTCAAGAGTGCGTCTGTATTAGCACCTGCTTAACAACATATTTAGATAAGGGGTCTTAGGCACTTTGTGGTTACTACTGTAACAACACCCACACCATTCTCTACACTCTTGGCTATATTTATCCCCACGCCACCCCTTCAGGACAGTGCTGTCACCTCCATCTTGCAGATAAGGAGTAGAGACAAAGAGCTGAATTAATTTGGGTCAACGTAGGAAGTCCACATTAAACTGGAAACAAACCCAGGACTCTGCTTAACACTTGCAAAAGGACATGGATTCTTTACACAGAGTAACCAGAAAATGCTGAAACTCTGAATTTATATTCTGAACTTGAAAAGAAGAAGAAAAAAAAAAACCAACACCCACACTTTGATCTCATTTGTTCATTTTAAGGAGTATATTGATAGTTCCTGCCGTGAATGCTGACTGCATTCTAAATAGAGCCCTAACACAAGGTATAAATGCAGAAACCAAAAGGTATATGGAAACTGCAATAGGAATCTCAAAGAAACCAGCAGCAACATTTACCTTAATCATACAATTTAGTAGTAAATATGTATAAGCATATATAAAATAATGATATATACTACATATTACATAATAATTATAGGTATATTATTAACTACTTCCTATTATTATTTAGTTAACAAAACTAAACACAAAGCTGCTATCTATATTTCTTTATACATCATATCAGCAGGAAAGTCCACTTAAAAAAAGCAAACACACAAGTTCTGTAGAGTTAATGATGTGTTGTTTTTTTTTAAATCCTGTTTATCCCTAATGCCTTTTAGACACTAGTCCTGTGAACCCTTAATCCTCCAAAAGTGAAGTTGCTCACAAGTAATTCTCAAAGAGATTCTTCTTCCATGTAACGCTTACAGGATTGGAAATGCAGGTGGTGGCTGTAGGGATGGGCAGCGAGAGCCGCTGCCAGCAGTGCCCAGAGCACAGCCCAGCACCAAAGACAAATGCTCACCCCACCTCCAACCTCGCACACGCACTCGACAGGAATCCAGGCACGAGACTGACCGGGCAGGCTCTGCCTGCACCCAAAGCTGAGCAGTGAGGGTGCTGCAGTCACAGTGCATTGCTCGGTGACATCACAGCCTGTTGCTTGGTGATGTCACTGCAGTTCTTCTGCCACAGCACTCACCCCACCAACAGTACACACCATCCCCGTGTCAGCACATGTACCTGGAGTGACCACAGTGCCACTGCCACTCCCTCCCTCCCCTCTCCTTTCCCCTTCTCCTGGTACTGCTGTTTCCCAGTATTTTCAAGCAGGGGGTTGGACTAGATAATCTCCAGGGGTCCCTTCCAACCCTGACGATTCTCTCATTCTGTGATTTGGCTAAAAAACATTTTTTCCTCAGATGAATGAAGCAAGCTGGTATTAGGAGTTCTGTTGCATTCCCCAGAAAGCCTTTCAATCATAATTTATCCAAGTATTCATCTCCTCTTTCAACTTTCTATGCCTTCATCCACCTATTCCTTATCAGTCCCCCTAGAATGAGAACCCATCAGGCTTTAAGGATGTTGTTACCATTGCTGAAGGGCATCCTGATCAAGGAGCTGTCCTTCAGGTGTCTGTAACTAAGGCCTGACCCTGGAGATGTTTCTGCAGACATGAAGTTCTTCAAAAGCATCTGCAGAATCTTAGCCCTTTTCACTTTCACTCCTCTGTTTCAAAGAACATTTCCTTCCTCCTACTCCATCCACTGATTCCAATTGTGACTGTAGCTATAGGGGTTTCAGTTTGCCCTGTGCAGATTACTTGTCTACAAATAATTTTCTCACCTGAACCACTTCTTTAAAGGGTATTTCTCCAGCCCGTGTCTGTCATGATTCCATAGAACATTTATTGCGTTGCTATTCACCAGCATGAAATCCATGCTCCATACGAGTTCATCAGCCATAGCACAGCGACTTCCTAGACATCCTGCTATGCCCAAGGTCCAATTCTTAAATCCAATTTTCTCCATTTTAAGGCTGGCTGTCACAGCTTCCATTTGAAACTAATTGTAGCTCAATTGTAGAATCTGTTACTCCCAGCAATTTTTGCAAGACTGGTCTAATAAAGGTAATTTTTCAAGGGCAAGTTGGTGCGGTTCTTTGTTTCCCTGTCAGGCTCACAGGTGAAATATCTGCATTCAGTACACACAAATAGGATCTGAAATTCCAGATTAGCTCTATCCTTCACAAGGAGTGAGATTTTAGTTACACCCTTGAGATACTGTCTTTTCTTCCCTACAGAAGTAACACCAGTACACCAATATTGCTAGTAATGTCATCAGCAGACTTGTATTCTGCTCCTACCTCTACTATAAAGATACTCTGTGAAGTCAGCTCCTTACCTGCTACACTTCATCTCCTTTACCTCTCAAGCACATGTGATGTAGGCACTGTCATACATGGCCATCAGTACTTCAGGAAAGAGTCAGGACTTCTGTGCTACCAAGAAGTTGTAGAGAAAGACAGAGTAGACCATTTAAATGTTTCCATCCCAATGAACTTTTGTATTAACCTTAGCTATTTCTCCTACAGTTTCTGTCACCTACCACCTCCCACTCTTTCAAAATCACCCATTATCAGTCCCAGCTTAAAAGCTCTTTATGGTCTGTCTCGTTTACTCTCCAAGTGATAGTGAACACAAGTTTCTTGGTTCTTTTCTTCACTCTTCGACTTTGCAATCAATGCTTATTGTTGCTAATCACAGAAGGTGTAATTGCAGATCTCTGATCAGGCCATCACAGTATCACAAACTGGGTACGCTTCACATGAAAAGCCCCACTCCTGTCAGGTTTACAACCTGTGGATGACTGTGAGTCAATATGTGGATGCAAGGAGTTCCAGGTAAAGGCTGATGGTTTGGTAAATGGCTTTTTCTGCTCTGCTTTCCAGACATTATGTGGGACTGGCTAAACACCTTTCTCATCCTGAATATCAGTTATAGATTCACCCATAAGACATTCCAGTCAGTTTTAGTTCTGGCTTCATCATAGGGGACCATCAATAACCCTGGGGCCATCCCAGCCCAGTTAGCTCCAGGACCACCAACTGCTGCAGCCATCATCTCACCTGGGATTAAAGTAGACCAAAACAGAAGGAATAGTCCTTCTTGCTCCACTAGGGGGGAAAGCAAGAGCTGCAGAGAAGCAATACCCCTGCAGTGTGAATGGATGCTGAGTTAGATCTATTTAGGCAAGTAGTGCTGCACTGTGCTTAACTTTTGCTGCCCTAGCAGGCATCTAACTCCTACATCAGATACAAATTTACAAACTGGGGGTGGTGAGGGTGGTATTGACTGCTTCTTCTGAGTCTTAGGGAGAAATCAATGCTGGAAAGTCTGGCTTACTAAAGAGATCCCCACAAAGAAAATGATGGAGAGCTTGTTTCTATACCCTTCAAGCACTTGGGATTTTTGTGGGCTCCCTGGGCCAATCCTACTTATAATGGAAACTAATGAAAAACAGAAGCCCTTGCAGTGAGTGGAAGTAAAAAATGAACTCAGGCCTGAAAATGAACACGTTTTTTGCCCTCTTGCCTATGCAGAGCTCCGCAGGGACGGGGACAGGAATTCCCCTTCATTGAGCTGCTTCCCACATCATAGCTCACTGGGTGGCCTGTTGCTCATCTGCCATTTCCTCCTCCTTTTTTAACAGCAGTGCAGCAGAGTTGCACTCAGGCTCCTTAGCAGTGCAGCCCAACCCGTGTGGTGCAGCAACACCCAGGCTGCCCTGCCCTCAGGGTGCTGCAGTGGCATGTAGCATGCAGGGAGGAGAAGACCTCTAATGAGGTTTACCAAGACCAACTGAAAGGTGTTACACTTGGGTCAAGGCAATCTCAGATATGAATACAGTCTGGGAGAAGAATTCCTTGAAAGCAGCCCTGTGGAAAAGGGCTTGGGAGTACTGATGGACAAAAAGTTGCACATGTGCCAGCAGTGCATACTTGCAGTCCAGAAAGCCAACAGTCTCCTGAGCTGCAACAAAAGAGGGGTGGCCACAGGGCAAGGAAGGGGGTTGTCCCCACTGCTCTGCTCCCATAAGGTCCCATCTGGAGTAGTGCATCCAGGCCTGGGGTCCCCAGCACAGGGAGGACATGGAGCTGTTGAAGCAGGTCCAGAAGAGGGCCACAAAGATGATCAGAGGGTTGGAGTATTTCCTCTACAAGGACAGGCTGAGGGGGTTGGGCTCGTTCAGCCTGGAGAAGAGAAGGCTGCAGGGAGACCTCACTGTGGCCTTCCAGTACTCAAGGGGAGCTTGTAGGCAGGAGGAGGACTAACTTTTTTACGCACGTAGAGAGTGATAAGACAAGGGGGAATGGCTTTAAACTAAAACGTGAGAGATTTAGATTATATGTGAGGAGGAAATTCTTTACTCGGAGGGCAGTGAGGCACTGGCACAGCTGCCCAGAGAAGCTGTGGGTGCCCCATCCCTGGAGGCACTCAAGGCCAGGTTGGATGGGACCCTGGGCAGCCTGAGCTGGGGGGTGGCAGCCCTGTCCACGGCAGGGGGTTGGAGCTTGGTGGGCGTTAAGGTCCCCTCCAACCCAAGCCATCCTATGATTCTATGACATCACCCCGTCACTGAGCCACACACATCCTGACAGCTGCGGTGGCTCAGTGGGAGCTCTGCATGCCCCAAGGGGCCAGCCCAAGCACAACTATCTTGCTTTCTCCAACAGCTGGGCAGCTGCCTGTGCTGCAGTATATACATATATATATATATATAGTTGATAAGAGACCTCTGCATTACTACTGCTCCATTCCACAGAGTGTGGCTTGGTAGAAATGCAAAACCAGGAGGGCACAGGCTGACACAAGGGACTGACAGCGACGCCCTGAGGGAGCCCACCCCCAACCGATCAGCTTGTGGCCACAGGGCAGGACTGGGCTCAAATGTCCTTTTTCAGAATAAGCGTCCTTTAGGCAGACCGTCCCTTTCCCCTGCTCTGACTCTGGGTCTTCCCCAGAGCGCGGAGCAGCGCTGTGACGGCGGTACCCGAGGAGCGGGGTGGGCCGCTGTGGGAAGCCCTACGGCCGCCGCCGGCCGAGCTCGCGCGGTTGTAGCGCCACCTGGCGGCGCGCCGGGGAGCCGCGGCGGCCTGAAGGCTGCATTGATGGCTGGAGGCGCGTTGTCCTGCGACTTACTTAGAGCAGTCCTAACGCTCTGGAAGCCTTCCGGGAGGACCTGGGGAGCTGAAGGTCTCTCTCAGTACCCATAGCGACCACACACGGGAGTCACTGGTGACACTCACGACACTCTGTCGTGAGCATAGCCACAAATTATGTCCGCTGCTCAGATCCCTGCCTGCTCCTCAAAAGTCACCTCAAGTTGATGGGTGTTGTGCCTCTTCAGTCACGCTCACCATGCACTGTGGCAGAAGGTGACAGACAACAGGTCTTTGAGTTCTGGGGGGAGGTGGAAGAAGTGGAAGAATGGTCCTTCCTGAAGCTTGTATCAGGTTTAGAGGAGCTTCGTCAGCTTGTTTTGTCCAAGTGGTATTTAATGGTAAGGAAGAGCTGAGGACTTCTTTCCTCTTGGATGAACGCTGAAAGCAGCTAAAGCTGTGCTATGGCATTGCTCTGAAGCTTATGATGCTGTAGAAATGCAGCTTTATGGCAAAACCTTCCTTCAGTCAGACTCTCCTTTTTGCGGCTTTCATCTACGTACGCTCAGCTGCTCATTACTGTTCTGTCAGAACATCTGAGAGCACCAATAACTGTATTCTTTCCTAAATTTTAAAAACAGCCCTTGACCTGAGCTCAAGAACATCAATGTTACATTTCAGCTGCCACTTACCAAAGGTACAGATCATAGAATATCATTAAGGTTGGAGAAGGCCATTCAGATCACCTAGTCCAACCACCATCCATCCCCACCATGCCCACTAACCAGGTCTCTCAGCGTCACATTTACATACTTCTTGAACACCTCTAGGGATGGTGACTTCACTACCTCCCTGGGCAGCCTGTTCTGGCACATCACCACTCCTTCGGAAAATAAATGTTTCCTAATATCCAACCTGATCCTCTACTGGCACAACTTAAGGCCATTACCTCTCATCCTGTTACAGTTACTTGGGAGAAGAGGCCAACCCCCACCCGACCACCACCTCCTTTTAGGTTGTTGTAGAGGGCAATAAAGTCTTCCCTGAGCCTCCTCTTCTCCAGACTGAAGAACCCCAGTTCTCTCAGTCACTCCCCCAAGACTTGTGTTCCAGACCCCTCACAACTCTATTGCCCTTCTCTGGATATGCTCCAGGGCCTCCATATCTATCACGTAATGAGGGGACCAAATGTGAACAGAGTATTCAAGGTACAGCCTCATCACTGCAGAAATGCACCTACCAAACTCCTCAATATGTCCTGTGATGTTAGTTTGGATGCAAAGACCTTCCTATCACATATAAAGAAGGAATTAGCAGGCAGTCTCTGTAAGTTTAAAGCAAATTAGTAATACAAAATTGAATTTAACAGTGATTCCCCATATAGCTTTTGTTTTGGAGTTATGACGACAGATGGGGTTGTGTGGCTGTTGGTTGGAAATTCTTCCTTGCCCCAGACATTACAAATACTTTGAAAATTATTTCTCTTCTGCCTTTTTTCCCCGGGGACCACTGCAGAGAACAGAAAGTGTTGTGTAAGATAAGGAATGTCTTCAGTCTGCTATGGCCACAGTGAACTTGAGCACAGAACAGAAGAATGAACTTCGCCCAGAAGCCACAATCAGAGCAGAGTAGCATGGGGGAGTGAGCAGTTGAGAACAGACACCAGGGCTTCAGGATGCTGGAGGCAGAGAGGAAGGAGTCTGTAACAAAGTATTTTTTCTCTCCCAGGCTAATAGCCACCTTTAAGAGAAAGAAAGCCTTTTTCATGAATGGAATATTCTCCAAACCACATTGTCATAGAGAGAGGCACATTTTCAACAAAATGCCTTTCTTAAACAGTTTGCAGCCCCCACCTTCACCTTTTGGCAGGGGAGAAGGAAGTATTTATAATGTGGACATTTTCTACTGAGAAAAACAGATGAGCTCTTTTCCCTCAGTGGAAACAGAGAGCTGTCATTGAGATGGATGTGTGACAAGTAACAAAGAGGGTTATTCTGAAAAGTGGAAGTTATTCCCAAGACTGCCATTTCTTGTTAGAGGAGATTTCATTTGCAGGGAGGCTGCAAAGCAAATGTCCGAGTGATGGTGGGCATCACCACTTTTCTCTAGGGATTTTTTTGACATAGAGTTCATGAATACAGAGTTGGAAAGGACCAGATCCTTGCAGGATTTAACTAGGTTTATGCCATTCTTGAAGTTTCCTAGCTGGTTCATAGAATGGCTTAAGTTAGAAGGGACCTTAAGGCCCATTCATTTCTACCACTCTGCCATGGGCAGGGCTGCCACCCCCCAGCTCAGGCTGCCCAGGGCTCCATCCAACTTGGCCTTGGGCACCTCCAGGGATGGGACACCCACAGCTCCTCTGGGCAGCTGTGCCAGCGCCTCACCACCCTCTGAGTAAAGAATTTCCTCCTAACATCTAACCTAAATCTCTCATGTTTTAGTTCAAAGCCATTCCCCCTTGTCCTATCACTATTAGGCCATGTAAAATGTTGATCTCCCTCCTGTTTATAAGCTCCCCTCAAGTACTTCAAAGCTAATTATTCTCTGAGGTCTCCCTGAAGCCTTCTCTTCTCCAGGCTGAACAAGACCGGCTCCCTCAGCCTTTCTTCACATGAGGTACTCCAGCCCTCTGATCATCCTCATGGCCCTCCTCTAGACCTGTACCAACTGCTCTTCATCCTTCTTGTGCTGGGGGCTTCAGGCCTGGAGTGCCTAAAGACTGTTTCGAGCACTGGAGACACTATGGTCTTCCTGGATAATCTATCCCAGTGCCCCACTACCCTTGTAGGGGTAAGTATTTCCATATGCCTAAGCACAGTTTCTAGGACAGGTGTAGGTGCACATACATGGTTCTTACACCAGAAAAGCCACTGGATAACTCAAAACTCCAAACAAATATTAAAAAATTTTCAAACTGCAGTTGGACAAAATTTCTGCACACAAAGAATGGAAGAAGCCTAAGGAAGCTGTAAGGATGTCAGACATGTACCATACCTTTTCCTACACCGTACTGTTGGCACTGCAAAAAGCATTAATGTCAAGTCAAGAAATTGTCCCGTTTTACCTGGTGTTATCCACTTTAAGGAGATTATGCAGTTTTCACAAGGCTACACACTATCACATCACCAGCAATTAAAGTGGCTTCCTATAACAACGAAAAGGAAAACCAACACAATTCTATATGCTTCTTTGCTTTTATACAGACTTATTTTTCTTGTCTTCGGAACAGGTGTGGAAGTGAATCCTGTTATAACATGCAAAATTGTCTTCAGCTTCTCAGTTTAAACTCTAACCTGATTGTTCTCTGAGACTGCGTTGTTAGCTGGAACAGCAGCCATGCAGGAAAGGTAAACTGTTTGGCTGCCCAAGGTTTGCATGATCGAATAATTAATCAGCCTCAAAGGCAAAATTAGGTTTCCAGGAACCCTGCTTCTTTGGGATTAGATTTTGGAGTGGAAAAGGTCAGACTGAGCTACCAGCTCTAATAACTCACAATGCTTTCTTCTGTCATTCTTATTTAATTTGGAACAAGAAAAATAAGCTTCCATCTAGAGCAAGGTAAGGGAGTTTTCTCTTTCTTGTTAAGGCAAAATGCTGAAGTACATACTTAAACTCTCAATAACTACTTCTGGCTTGGTCTCAGCTTGGTGTCAAGCAGAATTCTGCTACCAATACAAAATTCTCCCCCCACCAACAGTATATTTACTAGATTTTTAGAGAGAATCGCCAGGCTTGGTGGTCAGGACCCACTAATGTGCCATTTACCACACTTCTAAGATACTGCTTCTACAGAGATGCGATTGTGAAGCTCCAAGTGCCACTGAAAGATGGATGGACTTGTCTCACCTGAAAGAGGAATTAATCCTTCTGTGATATTTAGGATCTGGAGAGAGCATTGAGCTGTAAAGCACTGGACACATCCCTTAGGAGACAGCAAGCTGTGCACACGGTGGAGTAAGCCCATGCTTCACAAAGCGTGCTCATGCAATTCAGACCTCTAAACCTCCTTGAGATGCCACCCTTCAGTGATGTCCTACTCAGACAGATGCAGAGAGCAGAGCCTGTTAAACACAATAATTAAGCCTAGCTTCAGGTGCCCTCAACTATTCTGGAATCAAAAACTATTCTGGAAACAAAAGGATGAATGGAAGAAAACCCTCAGCACACAGACTCAGCAGGGCTTTTCCCTCTGTCCAGGTAACACCTTCTATCTCTTCCCAGTGCAGTTTCATCACCATCACCTGCAAGTGGCTGATGCCATGTCTGACACAACTATATTATTCTTGCTTCAGAGCAGTAGCTCCTCATTACAACCTCTATTAATAAATATTTATTACTCCTTGCAGCACTTAAAAGCTAAATAGAAAAGACAAAGACAACGTGAGGTATGGGGGCAAGGTGAGATGATGCTCCGCACGGCAGTGGTCTGGAGTATTATTGGTAACCACACTATAGGGATAGGCACTTCCTGCCCTAACAGCTCTCTATATCACCTTTAAGGTACTCCCAGAAATAAGTTTGTGTGCAGTGAGCAAGACAGTGAATTACAGTGCACAGCACCTGAGCTCCCTGCGTGGTTATGCTTCAACTAATGAGGTAGCCCACGTCCCACTCAGCATGGATGCTGAGTAGGAGCATGCTAAATCTGCACAAGGCAGATTTACAGCTTAGATTTCCTGTACATCAACTCTCCAAAGAAACAAGGCCCAGAGAGCACAGCTGCTGGTGCAGGAGTCCGCCAACCCTGAACACAGCACCTGGGGCTTGTGAGGACAGTCAGGTGGATCTGTGGCACAGCACATCCTCCCTTCCTGCTTCCTAACAGGTATGGCCTCAAAAGGTCCCTCATTCTTCCTTTGACTTGTACAACCCTTAAGATACGTCAGTGGCTAAGGAGGGTAAGCTGGGGTGTAAGGAAAACATGTCTATCCTACAGGTTAGGAGCACTCCAGCTAAATAGCAGGCTTCTGTACATCATGTACTCAGGGCATCAGTAGCACTGAATGTAATTCATGTTTGCCACCAGCACTGAGCTTAGTTCTCACTGGCACTTTCAGTCCTCTCCTTCCCTGAGCAAAGAAATCCTTCCAGTTTGTTTGTTCTCCAAACAAAAAATAAAAATTAGGGAGAGAGCGTTTCTATGCTCTCTATTCACTCCCAGTTGTTTACAGGTACACTACTGGGACAGCAAAGTCTGGCTTTAGTGACTGGTTGCACTATGAAACTTCCCAAAGACAGATCTCTGTTTTGCCAAGAATAACTTTTGTATACCAATTAATTTCCATAGTAAATGTACAAGGGGCAGTGGAAAGTTTAGGAGTATGCTTAAGAAATAGGTATGCCTTGCACACTTTCAATGGCAGCCTCTGAACAAGTTCTGGAAAATTTCTTCTTGGTTGACTCACCGATGTGCTTGAATAGCTTAGAAGACCATAGCAAGGACCGGAGCACCACTGCCATTGTTTTCAAGCTTGGAGAGCAGCAAGTAGATTGTGTCTTACCAGGAAACACCTCTGAGGTCGTGTGTAAATGACATGTGCACACAGCTAGAAAAGATGTTTGCGTCAGTGAATGCTCAGCTATCACTTCTCACTATTTACATTTCCAGCCAATGACACTGCCTTAAGGCACTCACCTGCAATAATACTGGGAGCCCACATCGGAATCTTTCTGCTTCCTCTAGCTTGCAATAGTCCTCTTCAACAGCATCCACTGTGTTTATATGTAACTGAGAACCAGGCTGCTAGCTGTGACCTTCTAGCTCCTTTCAAAACTTTCCAGAGTTTGCAGTTATATGAAAAGGATTTGGATTCAATGATCCTTATGGGTCCCTACCAACTTGTGATATTCTATCATTCTGTGAAACGTAGGGTCATCTTGGAAAGACCTCATGGCTGGACACATTTAGCCATAGTTCTGCACTGCTGAAATGAGTCCACGTTCATACAGAGATCCCAAAGTCACCCACCTGCCTGAGGAAGTGCAGGAAGGTCACTTCTCTGTCCCGCTCCACTGACATGGCCACAGAGAACTGTCCTTCCTCTGACAGGGGCTACGGAAGCATAGGAGTGGCACAGCAATATGTCAAAGGCAATGTTTTCCCTGTGATTTTTATGAGTCTCTGCAAGAAGGAAATTAGAAACTGACGTCCACACTCTCTCCCATTTATAAGCGTGTCCATAATGTGTACATTCTGCTGTAGGTTAATGATGCGGTTCTCATACAAGATTAACTGCTGCTTCAGACAGCTATCAATTTTTTATGATTGCAAGAACATTTCCCTACTAAAAATGAACGTTACACTCCCCACGGGATGGGCTATGTTCAGCATCAGTCAGGTGTGTAAGGTGAGAAGATGAGGATTAAAAAAAAAACAAGACAAAGAAAGAAAGCAAACTACACAAGCTAGATCACAGAATCACAGAATGGCCTGGGTTGGAAGGGACCTCAAGG
>PPHD01014541.1:0-16631 GCA_002909625.1 Bambusicola thoracicus
TTTTCACCCAGAGGGTGGTGACACACTGGAGCAGGTTGCCCAAGGAGGCTGTGGATGCCCCATCCCTGGAGGCATTCAAGACCAGGCTGGATGTGTCTCTGGGCAGCCTGGTCTGGTGGTTGGCGACCCTGCACATAGCAGGGGGTTGAAACTCGATGATCATTGTGGTTCTTTTCAACCCAGGACATTCTGTGATTCTGTGAAAGCATGAAGAGAAAGGAAAGTAGGGCAGGCGCAACCTGAGTTATCTTGAGCTTATTTACTTGAAAGGTGAGTTTAAAAGCTATCTCAAAATAAAAAGCATCCTCCTCCCCATTTGAGAGAAGCCCTACAGCTGTGTCTGTAGTGACACATCCTGTTTGTCTGCTGTTGTGACCAATGATAAATACATATCCTTACCACAGAAATAGATTATTGTATCACATATACGCATTCTAAAAAATGCTACATGAGCAAGTGTCGTCCACGACAATTTTACCCACGTGCTAAGCCAGTTGCCCAAACACTTTGATTGGGCTGGGTGAGAAAGAGAAATCGTACATATCAGAGTTTGCTGCTTTTCCTCAGAGCTCAAAAAATCAAAAATACACGCACAGAGGAGCAAATTGTAGATATTTTATTTAAAAATACACTTTCCAGATTAATAATTGTTGGTTTTCTTTATAAAGATATATGTGGAAATGGTCTTGGTACAGTTCAGTAAGTATTAAAGGGTTAACTACAGGTAACTTACTTTACTGTAAAATACTTTGTTTTATGGGAATCAATTGCATATGGCTTTTCTGAATATTCTTACCTTGTAAATTCAAGGCAAATATATCAAGGGGGTTCTACATAATAATTCAAAAAATACATCACATTAGCTGAAAACTGTAATCAGTTTATTTTTGAGGAGAAGCAGATGAAAATAACTATTAGTGCATTTATAAAATAGTAGTCTGAGGAAAGTGTTAAAAGTAAATTAATTTTAGTTTCTGTTAGTGCTTTTAAGACCTCCTCTGAGCTGCTATACTTTGAGGTGTTTGTGATTTGTAAGCATCAGAGTGAACTCTTTATAACAGAAATTAGCCATGTTTGCTATTAGTCCCCACGAGAATTTTATTTTTTGTCTCTAGGAAGCAAACAGTGAGATGACTTCTAAAGCAGCGGCTCCAAGTCTGTATATTTCTGTAGCCCTTAAATTGCCACCACATTTCATCTCTGGGATGGAGGAGGTTTCTCAGGCAGTGCCTAACCTGGACGTTGCCTGGTGTGCATGCAGCTGCCAGCCCGGCTGGGATGGGCACTGGAGCAGAATGGAGCAACCTCTCCAGATGTCTCTCCTGGAGCAAAGCAAGAGCAGCTCCCTGCTGAAAGCTGTGGAAACCCACCCGTTCTGTGCTGATGGCGAAGCTTCTGGCTTCTTTGATGTTGGAGAAGGAAGGGTGAGTTGTGCAGAGCTTCAGATTCAGGCATTCCATGTTCATGTGCCAAAAACAAACAAACAAAAAGACCTTAAGAAAAAGATCTTCTATTTTTTTAAATTTATTTTTTAGGTTAGTAGGTGTAGATGTGCACAGAGCTAGTTTAATTCCTTTTTAACTTGTCCAACAAAACGAGAAATATCCAGAAAACAGCAAGACCCCGCCTGCGGGCTTGTTTCTCATGTTAGATGCATTCAAACCTGTGCTGCTGCTCTACAGCTTGCTGGTGTGAAGCGACAACTCAAACGCTGCTGCAAGTTGTTACCATGCAAATGCTTCCACATGGGCAACCACGCGTGCCATGCACGGTAAGAGGCTTTCTAATGAAAGTACATTTAAATCACTGCTGCCCTTGGAGTAGGCTATGCAGATAGTTCTCTTTGATTGCCTGAGGCATAGAAGAGGCTTGACGCAGCTTTCAAATCAAAACCTCTAAACCCTGAGATGTTTTTAATCTCTCCTCCTAAAAGCACTGTGGCTTGAAACTTGAGTTTTCTCTTTATTTAGAAAGGTAGTTTGAATAGCACGCTATGTTTTAATTTGTAAAAATGCCTTAAGTTCCATTTCTGCGGAAGGAGGACATCCCTGCAGCCTGTGGGTACGCTGCTGAAATAACATTGCAAATGTGTTAATATAGATCACATCGAAAAATGGGAGTCCTGAGAAAGGCCTACTGATAGTATAGAGCATGAAAACATTAAAATAAAGCAGCGATGTCTTGTTTGGGGAAGTTCGTTTTGCATTTTTATAACAGGCAGATATATGCTCCAAGTTCTGTATCCTTCCTGCAGTGCCTCGGGCATCCGGGCTGGATTCACACTTGGAATTCTTTCCAAGGCCTGTATAGGGCCATAAGGATACGTATACACATGCATCAGTGACACAGTCTTTTGGCTGCTTCTCTTAGCAAGCAGTAAACCTGATGCTTGAAGTCTTCTTCAGGAACAGTGGTGGTCAACCATTTGCTGTCTGTTTTCATTTTTTTCTACTGAATTTCTCATGATTCTGTAGCACCTGAATTAAAGCTGCATTGCTGTAAGGCTTGGCATTGTTTACCACACAAGATGCACTTTAAAACGCATCCAGTGAGGAGTTAGGTATAATATGCTCACGGCATCAGCATGTCTCTCAGAAGACAGGTACTTTTCTGTACTTAAGTGCTGTTTTTTTTAATTAAAATAATTTCCATTCCCAGTGTGCTTGCCACCACCACCAAGCACACCTCAGCCCATAGGAGCTGTGAGCCTGGTTGTCCTCAGATAGATCCTCCAGGTTCTCTGCTGAGTTTCCCCCTTGGGATTGCAGTTGGTTTGCTGTGGAATGTTTTCCTTTTTGACAGTTTTCCTGTTCAAATGTAGCACAGAACACAGTGGAGGGAAAGGCCACATTTGTGCTGTAAATTCCACTTTGGTTCTACTCCGAGTAAATCCTGGCCTTCATTTTGAAATACTGTGTACTTTTTATTCAGACTTCCTTTTGTAAAAGGCCATCAAAAGCTGAAAGATTACTGTCCCATAGTACAAAGAGGGATGCTGTTAGTCTGGCCAAGTAGCTATCAAAAATATGCAGGAAATACAACATAAATTCATTTTTCTCCAAATGCTTTCTGCAGGCAGGATCCCAGGCTATTAGGTTAACTCCAGGGAATACAAAGACAATAACTTGAACTGGAAGTCCCAGGACAGTAGGCAGGTTTCGTGTGGTCTTCAGGGACAGGAACAAAAAACCCTATCAAAAATAATAACTTCCCTTATGCCATTCGATACTGAGCCCTGCTGTCAGCTGGATTTCAGAGTTTTTTAAGAAGCAGGTGAGGCAATCTTTTCTATCTGCAAGGTCATTAAATTGATGACCATTAAAAACTGATTCTCATCCAGATTCATTCATAATGTTAATTTACATATTTTCAAGGATATGAATGAGTCTGTGGGGACCTAGACTTGGAGAAAAAACATACAAGTTACAGTATCTGTTTTCGTCTTTTCAGTCCTCAAAATGTTAAGACCAGTCTGTACTGAAGCGTATTAAAATTTTCAGCCAATCTCCTGACTGAAGTTCAACTTGCCTCAGACAGGAGCTGAATATGGCTTCTGACCTCACCGACAGGATTGTCCCATAACAGAGGACGATAGGAAAGGCTTAAAAGTATCTCCCTTGAACTTCAATTGCTATCATTAAAGATGCATTCCTTCAGTGTACTGTCTATCTTCTCTGTTAGGCTGCAGTAGGCATCCTTCAGTTCACTGGGTGTTTTTCTGTAGGTGCCTTCAGTTTTTGTCAGGGTGAAACTGTTTCAAGCAGAAAATATGAGGGGGAAAAATGAAAGGCGGGCATTTTCCCTGACCCTTTAGGCTCTGCAGGTATTTTTGCCCAAGTATGAATCAATATATCATACAGAAAGCTCAATAGGATTATGGTTTCACAATAAATTAAAATACTTTATTAATTTAAATGTAAAATGCAAATAGTGTGAATGAAGTTTTTCTGCTTCCATTAAATCTAACTGGATACCACTTCCAAGCCCTCAAATACCTTTGGAAGACTTGCTGGGTACTTCTCTTTCCTAAATCTTTTTTGGGCACAAGAACACACCCTGGACTGTTTCCTTCTAAAAAGTAAAACCATCAGTCTCTATTTCCTGCCACTCCAAATTCAAGCCGGATGGTGAAGGACAAAAAATGGTGACTGGAAGAGCTTGGTGAGGGAGACAGGAGCAAGGAGTGCCAGCTCATCCCACAGAAAAACTCATGTGAAACAGTTCCTTGTTCAAGGAAACCAGACCAAAACTCTCACTATAACATCAATCACTGATAGAAACAAAAGCTGTCATGCTTCTGAGCACTCACCAGCTTAATGAAGGGACAAGCAACGAGAGAAAAAAAATGAGGAACCCCCAACTGTGACAGCACATATGAGCAACAACTCTTCATGTACTGAATTAAAATTTATGGCTTCCCAGTAGCATTACATACCCCGGGAACTGTGAATGTTTTGTTCCTTCCCTAAATGACAAGTGTTAAGATCGTAAAATCAAACTCAACTGGAGTAGCAAATTGATTCTAGTCTATCTGGTTCTTCCAGGCTGTGTCATGCAGAGCAGAGTCAGTGGTTGGTTGCCTAGGGCTGCAAAATATTAGGAATAACACAGTATTTAGTGACTGTTCATTACGAGTGTGCCTCTGAGAGGGGAGGTGTGCTCATGTGCTTAGCACAGCAGAAACCCTAGAATGGAGTCAGTCCTGAATGTTGCATTTCTGGCCAACTTTCCAACAGCAATGAACTAATAGCATTTCCAAAGGTTAAGATTTCTGTAACTGTGCCAAATGGTAGGGTCATGCCCTGTTTTTCTGCTAATACAATTTACTTCCCGTGCTTTTTTCTCATGACCTTTTCCCCACTATTTGCCATCATCCATTTTGGCCCTTTCACGTATTGCCTTACTGACCTTTAACATACCGCTGAAATTGTCTTTGTGTTTTGCTTGGTCTGTGCAAGTAAGTGCTGCAGAACTGCCGTAACAAATCTGCCTTAAGCCCTAGCTGCTAATCATGCAACAATCAAGGTTGTCTCTTAACTTCAAAAGTATACAAGGATGTTCGTGTAGCAAGCATCTTCAAGGATTAAATCCAGCTTTTATGGAATATTAACCAGTCAGTAGTAAGCGCACAGGCATGTAGAGGCATTGCCCCGGTGCTCACCCTTGCAATCTTGTGACACATCCTTTCACCCCAGCTTTTTTATGAAACAACACTATTCTCTTCCTAGAAGAATGTGTTTCTAGAAGCCTTGAGTTGTGATGAGACCATTAACACTTTCACCGGGCTGCAGTTACTCAATATAGGCATTCCTGCCCTTTACTCCGACCACCTGGTTGGGGCCAGAGATGGGATAATGACCTGGTTGCATCGCTGATGATAGCTGATATTCCCCATCTTTATTAAGTTTGATGGTTCTTCACTGCCGCAGGATATCTAGCACATGGTTCTTCACCTCTGTGACACTTCTCACTGAGTATGAAACTTTTGCTTAATCTTTTTTTTTCACAAGTATGATCTTCTAATCTTTTCCCCTTGTATGCTGTGTGCTACTCCTGGTGCAGCTAACGTATCATGGTGATGTCTCAGAGGCCTTGCAAGAGATCAGGACTTCTGTGCAATATCCTGGCTCAACAGAGCCACTCAGTGACATGTATGCAGCGAGGAAAATAAGAGACACAAATAAGAGATTATCTCTGTACAAAGATGTCACTTTTTGTGTAAATATCTCTGAAGAGCAAAAGTGGCCAACATTTACTGGTCCTTGTATCTATTGGATCCTATTATTCTGTGTTCTCAGAGAAATAGGTCTACAAAACTGTAGTTCCACTGTGACTATATTTCCTAATTCAAAGTCCAGCTTGCTCGTATTCTCCTTGGGAACATGCATTTATTGGAGCTTGGCAGAAACTGCAGATGACTACAGAAGCACCTACCTGGTGAGAAGGAATTTGCCCGCACACTTCCGCGATATCCCTATCAACCCCAGTCAGATGGACAGACATGCTATGGGGTGGCTTACAGAGGAGAACACTACCATACCATTTGAATTCTGCAGGAGCTCTCACGACTCATGGGATTTGTCCTTTCCAGACCTTTGGCTTCCTTGGGCTGTTGCTGAAGACAGCAGTTCTGCATGTGGCTGTTTGCCGTACATAAATGCTCCAGGTGCGGGTTTAATGAGTTCGTGAGACAATAATACCCTACTGCACATGCTCATTAGGTGGTTTCCAAATCCTTGTAACTGTCAGGTCAACAACAAAAGTTTCCTCCGGGACCCAGCCTTGTGCTGCACTCTGTGAATGTGTTTCCATAGCAAGTGTCACTGCTTAGGACTGCCTTTTGCTTTGAAGTGTTGCTTAGAGCATGGGGGAGGGCAGGGAAAAGGGTCTGAGTGTATTTTTATAATGAGGAAAGGATTTTTTTTTCACTTCCCACTCACTCAGTAACAGCTGAACTTTGCTTCCTTTCTTCTTGTTAAGAAAAGGTGCCAAAATAAACAGAACCACATAGCTGCAAGCAGCCACGATGCCTGGAAGTCTGGAATCTAGAGGTGGTAGTTCCATAAAGTTTGGGACTGAAAGTGAGGTTACGATCAAAGCCATTTTGCCACATCAACCTCTGTTCTCACCTTGGTTTTTCACAGAAGACATTGCCTAAATAACTTATGCGAAGCCAACATGAGGTGAAGCAACACAAGGAGAAAGACGTGTTGGGAGAAAAGGTGCACATCAGAGATGGGGAGCTGCCTGCAAGGCGTGAGGTGAACTCCAGCAGGCCTTCTGCCACGCAGCAGAAATTTGGAGGCCTCGGAGGCATGAAATGGTCCATGGAAGACACAGTGATGAAGTGTAAGAAATGAGAAGGAGCCATGTGGTCATCCAAAGGGGTAAGAAGATGGAGGGAAGAACAACCTGAGAGGCTAAAGGTGATGGAATGAGCCCATGGGGCATCTCACATGAGGAGGGACTGTGGGGTGGTTGGGCAGAGCCAGGAGAGCATGCCTCTGGGACACAACACAGCGCATCAGAAGATGAGGCAGGCCGCTGCTTCCCTGCCCACCTCTCCGAGGAGCAGCCTGGCTGCTCTGCCAGCCCTGTGTGCAGGGATTGGCCATTGCTGTGCGGCCCATCTACCTCTCCCCAACACGTCCGTCGGCTGTGCACCGTTGGCTCCTCACTGCGGCCAACAATTTTCAGCTGCTTTTCAAATGCAAACTTGGGACCTGTGGCTTAGCCCTAAGATAAACATTTTGAAAGCTGTCTTCTTTCTCATAACACAGGCATGAGGTGTTTTTAATTAGCTTAGGGAAGCTTTCCTTGGCCAGGCCGATTTGTTCACTGTTTCTTTTGTATAGTTGGTCTGTTTGTCTTGTGGAGTTGGCCTATAAACCAGCTATTAGGAGTTTACCGTATAACATTATCAAGAAGATAATCTTTGACAAAACATGAAATCACTTGTTACAACCCTTTCTTTGCCCTTTGCAAATAACTTCAAGGGAGCCAACAGCTGATCAGGCAAACCTGCTGGAGAATGCTTACTCCAAATACAAATTAAAGCCTCTTCTAATTCTAAAATATTTTAAGTGATGATTTGGGCAGGGAAAAGAAATTCTTACTTCAGGGAGGTGGTAGCAGTATTGGTATGGGAGAAGGATGAATTCTCTTTTCTTCAGAATGATACAGTTTTGAGTCATCAATGCATGATATGTGCAGAGACGAGCAGGACGTGCTCTTTGCTGGATTTATGTCTGTTTCATACACATGCACATACACACACAGAGAAAGTGATGAGGAGAGGGAACAGTAGATTATTACACCTACTGGCTTTATTATTGGTTTTGCTCTGCAGACTCCCAAACCATGTGGGTGTTGATGACTGACTTTTAAAGAGATTTAAGGAAGGTTACCAATGGAAATTTTGACAGTCATGATGATAAATGCTCTATTCACTTAGAAGAATTCAGTTATCTTAATCACATAGCTGACTATAACAAAAATTTCATTTTCTCTTTTTTTTCTTTGACATACTTTTGCATTTTTCCTTTTCAGAGTTAATGTCAGTATTTTCAGATTATGGTAATTTCTTTTCTGTTTTCTTACTGACAGGTGGAAAAGAATTATCTTTCTTAAGTGCTCCTCAAAATAAAAGAAAAGCATGGCCATTGGAAGTGCCAAAAGGAGACTCCTCAATATTTACATTTTTTCTCTATTCAAGAAGAGGAAATTTGTTGAGGTAGTGGGGAGTACTGATGCTAATAAGACTCTCCTTTTAAGTCTCTTATCTGAGGTACCTCTCACTCATAAAGGAAATGTTCTTGTCTCTCAGAAGGCCTCTGCTCAACCCAGAAAATGAAACCCATGAGAAAGGCTGGTGCTTTTCAGAGGTGTCTTCTGTTGCCCACCTACTCTTCTTGCTTTTACACTGCTGACTACTGACCTCTGACAAAAACTTCACAAAAACTGTACTCCTTGCTTCTCGCACACTTTGGTCACTGATGAATCCAATTCATCTAGAGCACACAGAGCACTGAATGTATCAGCTCTGATTTTATATTCCAATTCATGGGAACACCCAGGAGATCTTCTATTCTGGACTTCCACAAATGCTTGCAGAAGAACAGCATGGGTTACATTTGCGTTTGGATTTAAATATTCCCTTCACTCTGACAACAATTAGAGCGCTATTTTCTACTTAGCTGTAAATTAGAGCTGTGAATAACAATGGAGAGGTCTAACCACCCCCTGCTCTACCAGCATTCCCTCATGAACTCGGCAGCTTTTGGTAACAATGCAGTTGTGCTCTAAGATTTTATTTTGCACAAGTGTCCTTGGGACAGTATTTCTCAACCTGTGCTTGGGGACCATTTGTGGTCTGAAAGGCTTCAGAAAATGGATTGAGATCACTCTAAAACAAAGCAAATCCCCCACTACCTCCCCCACCCCAAAAATGTCCAAACCCACACACGCGTTGTCACAACATTCAAAGGGTGGCCTAATTTTTAGTTGATTATTCATGAAGGGCACTGCATTAAGACTACTCAGGCAGCCTACAGCTTTGTTTGCCAAAAACTGGATTAAAAGGCACAGAGAAACGTCATTTTGGAGAAGTTTGTCCACTGTTTTATTTGCGTGGGAAGACCCTAAATATCTGTCTCATACGTTGCCTGTACTCTTTAGAGTACGTCGTGCTTCCATCTTCCAACAGATACATAATTCTCAAGAAGAAAGTGTACTAGATGTGACAGCGCTGTAGTAAAACCCAGCAGTTTTATATGATTTTCCTCCACTTCTGGACACCATCTCCAGTGCTGCTGGAGTCCTTGTTACCACTGTTGCAGTAGGCTGGGTTGGCTCTTCCAATATAAATACTGCTGCTGGAATACCTCAGCTACTGTGCAGCCTGGGCTCAAGGGGAAGCCTTTTCACTTCTTCGCAGCTCCACTATGCACAGACGAGATGCTTTTTGCTATGCACAGAAGTTTGCATTGCAGCATCACAGCTGCAATACGCCAAGACTGAATGTAGCAGCTACATCAGATTATGGAGCATGAGATGGAGAGAGACCTCCACAGCAGTGTGACTGGAAGCTGTATTTCCAGATGCATTTTTATGGTAGATGTCAACCTATTTATTCTTGTGTTTATACTGCCATTTATCTTGATGAATTATTTTTGCTGCGATCTCACTCTGAGCCCTAACCAGCCTCCACTGAGTGCCTAACAAATGCTGCAGTCAGGGTGACCCAAAAAGATGAAGGAGCACAGAAACACACCAAAGTGTAAGGCAAAAGGAGGGACTGTGGGAGAGCGTACAAGAGTTGTTGCTCCCGACAGGAGGTTTCTACCAATTTTATCTCTACTGACATATACTGAAGCAGAGTTAGGAGCATTTTTCAGGGTAGAAACCATTCCTATCATATTTTAGCACTTTCTTATAGATTTCTGCTTAGATCATCTTTACAGCGCTACGGTAATGTTTGTTGCATGAGTTACCCAACTTCATCCAGACTCAGCTGCAGCCTGATCCTGCTCATGGCTTACTGTGCTTAGAGCTACCACTTAGCATTATTAATTAGCATGGCCTTGAGTTCTGGCCAGTCAGACTTGATATATATTTTAGTTATGATTTTGTTTTGTATAACACATTTTAAAGCTGTGATTGTATCTTACATTTGGATTACTTACGCATAGCATAAGTACTTTTTTTACTCCTGATGATATTTACTGCATGTTGCATAACTTTGGGCTCTAAGAAAAATTTTTACAAGGTACACTCTAAGCACGGAGTGGCACAGCACGATGTACACTTGAGTGCATGAAGTTGTTATCCTGCCAAGGGATCCTCACTCTGATGCAGAGAAGCCATGAGCCTTTCCAGAACCACGGGCCAGAGTGGGACATGTTAGCATTTGACCACTTTGGTCTCCAGAGAAGTCTCCCACCAGGGCTGGGGCCGCTTCTCTTCATGTGTCTGTGACGCTGACACCATGACTGGGAAGATTTTGCCTATTGTGCCAGTGCTGCTGTTCCCGCCAGGAGAACCCAGGCAGACACAAAACAGAACCCATATGCTTTATAAAGTTCTGTATGAAGTGCCACCATGGCACCCACTAGACTGCAGCAGCAGAGGTGCGGCCTAGCAGAGGTCCTCAGCCCCCATCACCCACTCATCGCAGGTCTAGCAGTCCTACTTCTTATCAGTGTTCTGAGCAACAAGAGGTTCTCTGGAGCCGTGCATGCCCTAACCACACTTGGGATATGTTGTACAAAGTGCTATGCCTTGCCTGTGTGCAGGAGCCCTGCCCATCCCTGTGACTTGAGGGTAGCTGGTGGATGGGGCTATTAGAACAGACCCTGATGTGCTCTGAGTAGTAGCAGTGAGATTAGCAGAGGCCTCCCTTCATCCATAGTTAAGCCATTGTTAGGGTGATCAGAGCTGCTGTGTAATGGCTTTGGCTGTAGCCGGGCCAGTGTGATGGCCAGCAGCTGGGGGAAATGCCGTTTTGTGATCAGCACATCCTTGGCAGAATTACAGCTTGCGTCGCTATGAGTGTCTCAGTGAAGCATCTGGTGAACCTGGGATACTCCTGGAATTCACGTGGCCACTTGTTTCATGCGAGATCCATGTAAGACTTGGCCAAGTCCAGCCGTCTGCCGCATCAGGCCCTGAATCGAGGATGGGGCCTATGGTCAGGCTCCTCCTTGGCCAGCTCGCCCCAAAATGTCTCTCTCTGCTTTCCTCTCTTCCAGAGGTGTCCTTCGGGGCTCCCAAGTGAAGCCTTTGCCGACCACAGCTGAAGAACAAGGCAGCATGATCAACAGGAAAGTCAGAGTCTATTTATCTCTGGCACAGCCTGCCCTTTTCTAGTCTGGATGGAAAAGAAGACTAAAGTCCACGGAGCCCTTCGGCAAACAACAACCAGCATAACAACAAATGCAGCAGAAGAGAATGCCAAGGTTGTCATCCCCCATCAGCGGTTTGGATGGATTTCACCCTGGGAGAAGCTTTCGGGACGCTCGGGGCGGAATCTTGCGCAGGAAACAGGTGGTTTGCTTTACTGAGAGGCATGTGTAATGGCCAGGGAGCTGCGCCGCGCCACGCCAAGCTACAGCAGATGGGCTGCAGCTCGCTCCGCTCCGCTGAAGGATATTTTTCATGTTATGTGTGGAAAAGAGCAGTAACCCTTGTTTGTTATATGAGGCCTTGTAGGACTTTGTTTGGAAAGAAGCCATTTGCAAGATAAAAAAAAAGCCATTAAAAATATGAGTCACCATAATCACATTCAAAGTGCTCCAGTATGGCCTTTTATTTGCAAAGACTTCACTATAAAATCAGCTTTTTTTTATTATTATTTATTTTCAAATGAAGAATTCCACCGCAGGTTACCTTGGGTTGATTGATGTGACTTTTTACTGATGTTAATTTTAAATGACTAAAAAAAAGAGCTCAACAAAACCCCAAACAACTCAAAACACATAATTCAAACTGCTCATAGTGCAAAAGAGCTGTGCCTTCTCTGTGCTGTATCACTGGACTAACATTTGTAAATATATCCCAACATTATCTCAAATACAAATGCATTCCTTTGCCATACCAAAATCTGATACCCCATTTTGAGTCATCAGGTGCTCACATCCTCCCAGAGGAGAGATGACTTAGCTGCTGCTTTCAGAATGCATCCTCCCTGTGAGACGGTGAGCAGTGAGAGGCAGAGGGAGCAGGAACCTTTTTGCTACATATCACAAATTAAAGCACTCATTCTCTCTGGTGAGCTGTCATCAATCTTGAGGCAAGAGCAGTCTTTTGGGCAATCTTTCGCCACATAGAGAGCCTTCCTTGCAGCCCAGAAAGCCAACCATATCCTGGGCTGCATCAAAAGAAGTGTGGCCAGCAGGGTAAGGGAGGTGATCCTGCCCCTCTATTCTGCACTGGTGAGACCTCACCTGGAGTACTGCACCCAGATGTGGAGTCCTCAGTACAGGAAAGATGTGTACCTGCTGGAGCATGTCAGTATGTCCAGGGGAGGGCCACAAAAATGATCCAAGGGAGTAAACACTTTCCCCATTAGGACAGGCTGAGAGAGCTGGGGCTGTTCATCCTCAAGAAGGATCTGGGTAGACCTGATAGCACCTTTCAGTATCTGAAGGGAGGCTGAAAGAAAGAAGGGGATAGATTCTTCAACAGGGTCTGTTGTAATAGGACAAGGGGAAATGGTTTCAAATACAAAGTTTTTTTACAATAAGAGTAATTAAGCACTGGAACAGGTTGCCTGGATATGGTGGATGCCCCTCCCTGGAGACATTCAAGGTTAGGCTGGATGGGGCTCTGAGCAACCTGATCTAGCTGTAGGTGTCACTGTTCATTGTAGGGGATCTGGACTAGATGGCCTTTACGGATCCTTTCCAACTCAAGTGATTCTATTATCCTATGATTCTGTTTACTTACTGCACCTCAAATGGCTGCTACAAAAAATCACACTGCCCTCAAATCTGGGCTGAGCTCAAGTTGCTCTGGCACTGGAGAAAGGGCAGCTGTATGAGGTTGCTTCCTGCTGCTGCTGTTTACAGTGAGTGGTGAAGCACTGGAGCAGTCTGCCCAGAGAAGCAGTGGCTGCCCCATCCATGGGAGTGTTCATAATTGGACAACCTGATCTGGCAAAAGACAGCCCTTCCCATGGCAGGACCGGGTAATATTCAAGAGTCCCTTCCAACCCAAACTTTTCTGTGATTCCACAGTTTTGCTGCCCAGTGCCACCGCTCCCCTGTCCATCCCTGGGCCACTCAGTTTCAGGGTTTCCAGCTGTGCTGAGCCTCCTGGAGACCTCTTTGGACTACCACCAATCTCAGGAATGACTCAAAAGCCAAACTTCTGAGAATTATCTAGACTGCTACATCTCTGGGAGTGCAAAACAGCCACTGTTAAATTATAGTGAAAAAAATACAATAAAATTCAGACACCTCTTGGGAGAGATGGCAGCTGGGCCGGGCTCAGCTCTGGGGAAGAGAGGAAGCCAGGCACCCTGACCACTGCGTTCTGGCTCCAGCCCAGCTCTGTGCTACTTCGTCAGTGGTGTTAGGATCTGATTTCTACACCATATTTGGCACTCATTAAGCCAATTTTAGACTCTGGAAAAATGGAGATAGAGCAAAAGACAACCACAGAAGGCAATTTGAGGCTGACAAAAATGTCTGATGGTGAGAGACTTAAAAGGTCCGTCTGTTTGGCTCGGCAAAAAGCCCAAGTCATCTTACTGTATTTTACTAGAGGGACTCACCAAGTGCTTTAAATCACTGGTAAAAGACAAATAGCTGCAAGCTAAATCCAGACACTTTAAAATAGACATAAGGCACAATTCAAAAGCAATGACTCACTGCTAGTACTCTTGCTAATGGCGGTTGTGCATCCTCTCATTTGACTTGCAGGAGAGGACAGAGTACCTTCTGCATGTGGGCCACAGCCTTACACAGCAGTGCCTGGAGCAGGCAGAAGGCCAGGTAAGGTGACAGCAGGCTGCTTTCTCCTATCTGCAACCTAACTTCAGCCGTGGTCCCAGAACCCAGCTGGTGTTTCCAGGACAGGCTCATTAATTAACTGTTAGGTATTGTTTGGAAAAAATAAACACATGAGTAATTGCGATGTTTAGTAATATTAAATAATATTCCTCATCTCCTTTCCCTTGTAAAACACAGAACAGTTGTTCTTGGAAAACAACACAGAAGTACTTTGTCATGTGCATAGAAGTACATTGTCATGTGGTGCGTAACTGGCAGTAATCTCCAGTGACAGGTGAGGACTACCTAATGAGCTGCCTCTGTGCCATGCAGGCTCTCACCCTTACTGCTGGCTAAGTGTACCAGAGAACGTTTGACAACATGAGGCTCCAGGCCTGTGCACACGCTATTGAAGCTCAAGAAAAATACTGTCATTTTTTTAAACATGGAGAAAAGTCCTGATCCTGTGCTAATGCTGCTCTGGATGTATGCCCACTAGCTATCAAGCAGAAGACGAATGACAGTGCTGCTCTTTCAACCCTCTTAATGATTCTGGCAAAAGACCTGGCAGCAGGCTCCAAAGATTTCATCTAGGCAAGGCAATGCCTATTCCAAGAATGGAAATCTCCAAACTGGAGAGCTGGCAAGTGTATATTTGTGCTGGAAGCTTAAAACAATCATTTCCATTTTCCCCATTGTGACCTAGCAAAATACAGAAATTGGCTCCTTCATCAGCAACCACAGGCCACTTTCATGTTTAAGGTATTAGTGCCGCCAGCTGCAGTGATACATTAACTTCACATTAAACAGTCAGTGTTGAAGCCACCTGTCTAGTCGTTCTTCTACAGCGGCGCTGCTCTGAGAACTGTCAGCACTGCCCTGTTGGCACTGTGGCCAGTTGTCCAGGAGCCCACTTTAGCTTACCAGTCTCCTGATCCCATTCCTCTGCGTTTGTGCAAAGCTTCTTGCCATGTCGTGTTACCAATGGCCATGTCTGTCAGCAATCAGAATACTACTGCAGATTTAATATTATTAAGCAAGTGCACTTTCCCCCTGAAAGGCTTAAGTTAACTTTAGGGGCCTAACAGAAACACTGGGATGTAGGTTAAATAAGAAACCTACTGAGTACCCCCCTAACTATTTGGTCGTATCTACTGAGTCTGGAAGTTCCTGAGGTGACAATAGTTCTGCTTCTGTGGATACCCAAAACTGTCTTTGCTAACTCTGGTGGCAGTCAAGAAGTAAAGAGAACATTATCTAAGTCTGTCTAGGTTTTCACAACTTCCCAATAGACAGAAACTCTTCTTAGGTTAAGGGAAATGTGCTGCAATACTGGTATCTTTACAGAATAAGCCTGTGGTACACACACACCACACAGTCTGATTTTCACAACAGCTCTGCATAGAGTGCACACCAAAGAGGCATCAGTAGGATGCTCAGGGGGGCCAGAGTCTGGCTCAGTATGCTTCAACAATATGTTTATGTGCAGCCTAAGAAACCACATCAGCCACATGTCCTCTGAACAGCTTCAGACATGACAAGAAGACAAGGATCCCTTCTTAACAGTCATAACTACTTAATACATAGTGGTGCATTTGCCAGTGCTGTCCCTCGGTAACTTAATGGTTAGAAGGAGCCTCTGTGCTTCTTCCAGCTCCAAAAGGTTGAAACAACTCCCAACTGCCAACATCTCCATCTGATTTGCTCTTTGCTTCTCTAGGCAGAGAATGACCATCCTTCACTTCCAAATCAGTTAAAAAAAATTAAAAATACATTCAATAATATATAGAATCACTGTTTATTCACTGATGTCTCTAAATCTGTCCCAGAACCCAGAAACACTGCAAGCACAGGATTTCTCCAACTCCTGTGAATCCAGAGAGCTGAGCTTTTCCCTACCCTTTTCTTCTCAAGAAACCGCATGCTGTACAACATCCAGCTTGGCCCTCCAATAATAATTATGGTAATTAGCCTTTATCTCCTTTGGGCCAGCTGCTAACGCAGCCCAGCTGATTGCTCTAAGAGGAATAAACAAACAAACAAAAAATAAATAAACAAGAAGAGGTCATGTCTCAGAGGATAAAAGCAAAGGCCAAACTGAAAGTCAGCTCTGTCTGATCATTTGCACCCCACTCTTATCAGTTTTCTCTGTAAGCAACCATAGATCCTGCAAGTGGGCTGGGAGGAGAGATTGCAAGGGGAGACCATTTTGAGGTCAGAAGTAGGGACATTTTAACCCAGTCCATCCTTCCAGCACTGTTCATGCACCTTATAGCAGATGGTGATTGAAGAGAAAAAATCAGTCCTTATGCCAATTTGTGCAGGTGCCTCACTGCCCTCAAGGCTCACCTCATGCCATGAGCTGCCTACTTCAGCCCCACAGTGCTCACTATCCATGGCCTAATGAGTCTGGCCCAGGGTTTTGCATCATCACCACAGCTTCAAAGCAAAGAAGCTCAAGCTACAAAGTCTGATCTGCTTTCTTTGGTTTTAGTTGACCAGAGCCCTCACATACCACCAGAAGCTGCCAGGTTAGCAAGGAGCTGGCACCAAGCCTCACAGGCGAATGCCGAGCTCCTACCATTGGCAGATGTAGGAATCCAGTCCAAGATGATGATGATGATGATGATGATGATGATG
>PPHD01014542.1:0-10006 GCA_002909625.1 Bambusicola thoracicus
ATATATATTTGAGATTGTTTCTTGGAAAGAAAAAAAAAAGGAAAAAAAGGACTATATGATGTGCAGCCAAGGTATGTATATATAGTTCAGGAAAGAGGCATGAGAGAATGATATGGTCAGAATACTGCCATAATATTTCCCTAGATTTATTACTCCACTAGTCTTTTTTTTTCAAATAGAGAGAAATGCATTTTACACAATTAGGACAAGTTCTCTGAAATTATAAAGCAGTTTAGATCAAAGAGTTTAAAAACAAGTTCCTGACTTCTCACATTCGGTTTGCTAGTTTTCTTATTCATCAGTAAGGAGAAAAATGTGATTGACAAATTAAAAAAGAATAATTGCAGGTCATGAATTCGTTAAGAAATCTTTTCTGTATATTGGCTGGTATAACATATGTATCAGATAAATTTTCACTGGAATTATTTTAAGGCTATTTGGCTGTTCTAGTGATGCCTTTCCCTAGATCTGCTTCTGATAAAACAAAAAGTCTAACCAGTATGAGGACTATATGTGTGCACTCTTTACTTTTTTTTCACTACTTGAGTTTGAGTGATGTCATTGGAGTAGTCGTTGGAGCGAGTCAACAGGATGACCATGAAGATGACCAGAAGGCTGGAGCACCTCTCCCTTGAAGAATAGCTGAGGGAATTTGGCTTGTTCAGTCTGGAGAAGAGAAGCTTCAGGGAGACCTCACTGTGACCTTCCAGTACTTAAAGGGAGTTTTTTAAACAGTAGGGAGACTAACTTTTTACACTGCCTGATAGTGACAGGAATGGCTTTAAGCTAAAAGAGGGAGATTTAGATTAGACGTCAGGAGAAAATTCTTTACTCAGAGGGTGACAAAGTACTGGCACAGGCTGCCCAGAGAAACTGTGGATGTCCCACTCCTGAAGGTTATTCAAGGCCAGGATGGATGGCGCTCTGGGCAGCTTGATTCAGTGGTTGGCAACCCTGCCCACGGCAGAAGTTGAAAATGGATGAGCTTTAAGGTCCTTTCCAACTCAAGCCCTTCTATTATTCTTTGAGTAGGTACAGCACAATTAAATGAACACAACCGATCTACAGCAGAAAAGTTAAATAAATAAATAAATAGGAAAGTTGAACACGGTTATTAGGATTGAACTTTTAGGTGGCTTGTTTGTTTGGAGAGAAGCTGTATGACAGAGCTATTTCCAGTTTGAGTGTACTTTGGAAAGAGATTTGCTACTAGTTTTTCCTCAAATAAACAACAACAAAAATATACCATAAACCACAACTTGTTTAACTCTGTAAGCATGGTGTTTTGAGGAGAGTGCCAAGGTGCCACAATGAGGACTGATTAACGACTTTTATGATGCAAATGAGGACAACTCACTATCTCTCCTTATGCACTCTGCAGGTTCAAGGCAAGGTAGAGGAACAGCTGAGACTGAGAACAGGTTAACATTTTCCAGTAGTCAGCCTTTATTCCTTGCAAATAGCTGCTCAACAAATGAGATGAAGCAGTCACTGTAGTTGCCAACTGAAGGCACTTCTTTAAGATCAAACCATAAGGAATATGGTTTTAATACTTGAGGTTTCAAATGCAAATCTAGAACGGCCAAAGGAGACCAAAGGAAATATGGCTGTACGGTAGAATGTGAAAACTCCTCTATCACCCACTACCACAAAATTTCCAACCAGAACTGAGACTCCCTTAAGTATCAGGGAACTCTGATAGGCAAGCTGTGTCCCCAGCATACAACTAAGTGCTCAGACACGCATCTTTCTGCGTTTTTTTAAGAAAGGTTTAATATCGGAAACAGATGGAATGAGACTTCTGATACAATAGGGAAGTCCTTCCAGGAACAAGTGCCATGAAAGATTATAACTGAAGTTTAACTGCCAAGATAAAAGTACAATGTGCCTACAATGAGTAGTGCTCTTCATTCGTGCAGGTGACAATTTTTACTTAAAACAGACACTAATATTGCACTTTTGGAGCAGAACAAGAAGCTCTGACCTTCCATTATTTTTAGACTTGAAAAGACATCTGAGATCAATGAATGTGAACAATTCCCTAAACTTGTACTTTTTGACCTTCTAGTACATAGCATTTGCTCTTGCCCCCTTACAAAGCTTTCCCTCAGCGTGGACACAGAGCCCTTGCTTCCCAGAAAGCAGAGAACTTGGCATCAACAAGACAGAGCTCTCTGGATGGCTAATGGAGCTCTGTCTAGTGAGGTATCAGGCTCTTTGTTGCCAAAATTAGATTACAAATTCTTCAGGGAAAAGACAGCTTTCCTCTTCAGGAAAGCCTGCAGCACACTTTTCTGTCACTGTAGAACAGTAATGATAGGTGGATTAGGTAGTAGGCTGGAGAGATGTGTCAGCAGGGATCATTTGACTGACTGTGAGGGGAAACAATGAATAACATTGGACAGTTAAGGTTTCAAGTAATTGAAAGTATCTGCAATGTAATGAATAGACATCTGGCAACAGTATACTGTTCCAGTTAGCACATCATTTTGGATAGCTGGAGCTCAGCTAACTGAGGTTTCACTATAAATGTATTATAAAGATTTTCCAGTATGCAGCTCCTTTAACTACGGAGGTCTTCAGGATTCTTATATCAAATCCACTACTTTAAGGGAAAAAAAGAGAAAAAAAACAAGTGTAATGTACTGAATCCAACCAACATATTAAATACATTAAAGCCTGAATCTTCCTGCCAAGGCTGACTGGTCCTAGAGGTGGAATGTGTGGTACTTTAAGACAGCTACAAATAGATCCTCTCCCATCAGAGCTGAAAAAGCCTGCCAGCAAAAATGTAAAGCAGACATGGAGCACAACAGCCTTCACTTTCTCTCCACACTCACGCTCTATGTAATAGCGGGAAGAAGAATGAAGAGCACCAAGCATAACTGAACCTAGGCTACTTTTATACACTTCTCTAATTATTGCTAGTTTAGAGGCACTGTAACTAATTTCATGCCATTGACTTTCCTCTGTGATGCATCTCAATCAAAAGCAAGAAACATACAAAATACCCACCTGATTGGTTTCGCTGAGATTTGATTTAATTATGTGGTAAGAAAGCTGATTTTTTTTTTAATTTATTTTTAATTTAATGCTGAGAAAAGAAGTCAGCCTAGTATTCTCAGATAGCAAAGTTCTTCAATGACTCACAAAACAAGCATGTGAAAGGCAGCAAACATAATTATTGCAAAAGGATCATCGAAGTTTCAATCTGCCTTCTTCAGCATGGACATCGAAACCTCCCCTTCCAGTATCTGCTATGCAGACCTACGTGGAAAGACTGGTGCTCTCACAGCATGACTTGCATATTTGCAAAATAAAACCTATGAATTTACCATCTTTCCATCCAACTACTTGTTTCTTTCCTACAGCATCAAAAAAATTCCACCACATCACTCCTGCATGAATTGTCTTGTACAAGTTCCACAGCAGTGATAAAAACTTTAATTGCATGAGTCACTAGAAAAATCATGTCCAAGATACTCAGGTATCAGCTCCTGCTCTTCTGGCCTTCTCACTGATTTGTCCAAATTTGAAAATCTTGACTGGAGAAACACTACACACAAACTGACAGGAGCAAGTACCCTTCACTTTATAACGCAACACAGTATTTCCTATTAGCTCTGGAAATATTTGCAGTCAGGTTTTAAAATATTATTATAATATTCTTCACGTATTTTAAACCATCCTGAAATACCTCGGTAATAAATGTATTCTAAGCATCCTACAGAAGTTTTTAAAAATCCCTTAAAGCTTTTTCCACTACAACATTTATTTCTGCTAAGAAACATGTAAAATACTCAGTACGGGGAGGCATAAGATTTTTACTTATTGACATATTCTTCAAAAATCACACATGAATAAGGTGCAACATTCTCACAAGAAGTATATGCATGTCAATAAAACTCCTTAAATCACTTTAGCATGTTCTTGAGAAAACATGGATAAACATGGATTTCATATCTGGATATGCATCAGTAATGATGTACATGCACACACTTTATATATGAGCTATTTTGATCAGAACAATAGTAATACCTTCTTTTTGCTGCAGTATATCTGCCATTTCTTCTCTGGAGGGAGTGCAAACATAGCCTCCCTGTTCTTGTCTGTAAGATCCAATTCATCCTGGAGATCATGAAAAAGAAAAACAGAAGAAAAAACACAGTCAATGGCTGTATTGGTAATTTCTATTATATTAAGAGGAATCTGGATCAGGTACATTACCTAACCTTCAATCAAAATGCAGAGGACTCAGAGCCTCCCAAAGACCATTGGTTTCATACTCCTTGCCTCACTTCCCCAAGTTCCCCCGTCAGGGCACAACCTGCGAAGAGGGCAGTCTGAACAACTGCAGGGTCAGACTGCCATTACTCATGATTGGTATGGGATGAGAAAGATCACATGAAAGGGATGAAAGTACGAACTCAAAGAACTGGCTTACATAATAGTGACGCTCCTTACAGTAGTTAGAGAAAGGCAAAAAATTCAGTACCATTTTCTTCCGGCATGCATTATTGGCATGGTCTTCCAGTTAAAAATATCAAGAGATTTGAGGTACATGCCACTTCGTTCTACATCTGGGCAGTGATTAACAGAAAAGATAAATAAATAGCTTTTTTTTTTCTTCTGCAGGCTGCCAGTAATTTAGAATGAGAATAGTGAAATCACTGTATCTTCTAAACAAAGGTCAAAAGACAGTGGCAGTAATGTCATCGGCAACCTACAGGTAAAAAGGTTTCAGTACCATTATACTTGTCCACTGAAGCACAGAGGCCCCAGCAGAAGACAATCTGCTGTTCAGAATGAGAAGATTCTACTCCATACAACTTCACATCAGCTTAAACAGACAAGCAAATTCAGTCTTTAAAAAAAATGAGTTCAGCAGAAGACAACTTGTCTATCTCTTCTGTAAAAGGTAGACAATGTCAGTCTCTCTTCCTATTCCTGTTCTCTGTTCACTCAGCACTGACCAGAACTCCGGTCACAGCCGGCAGTCTCAGGTGCTGATGGGAATTAAACAAATAGGAATGGTCTTCACAGTAGCCTTCCTACTTCACAAGTAGCCTGCATGAGCTGAGACAGACAAAGATGTGTAAACTAGAGTTACAGCAATAAAAATACAAGTTTCCAATGACATTTCAATAAATCAATTTTGGTAGGGTTTCCTATTTCTTATCTATTGCAGGGGAGACGGACCAGATAGCCTTTAAAGGTCTCTTCCAGCTCAAACAATTTTACGATTCTATTTGAAAGTGTTTGGAAAAGGAAGCATCCAAGGGTTTGATATCTAGATGACTTTGCAGCACTAAGAACATCACACACACAGGTTCTGGCATCCATGCTAACCTAACCCAAGCACAGACAATACCTCTTTAACTCAGACCAACAATGGTTCATTTGGAAAGCTTTCAGGGCTGGGAAACTTGTGAAAACAGTGAGCTAAATTGCACACTGAGCCTGGTAGCGGCTGCTGACAGATTTAAAAGCCCATAGAGATTTCAGCTGCAAAAAGGTACAAAAGAAATGCAAACAGTAACAAGGTAAGGTCAGTGCCAGCAGCCCAAGGTAGAAGAAGCTGGAGTTCTTTCTCTTTCATTCTTTTTTATTATTATTATTATTATTTTTTACCAAGAAAAAGTTTAAAGGAAAAGAGTAAAGAAAAACTTAAACTGTGCAAAAAAAAGTGCAAGCCATGTGGAAATGTTTAGGGTGAGTTTCCAAACAAGGGGGCAGCCAAGCGAGGCAAGGAGTTTTATCCTTGCTACACACAATTAGAAAGCTCAGGCCAGGATCACATTCTTGGGGAGAGAGGGAGAGTGAAACGACATGTAAGGTCTTAAGACAAGCAAAGGAATGCTGTTGGAGGTCAAGCATGTGGGAGGGAAGGGAGGAGCAGACAGGGAATCAGAAATGGCAGGTTTGGAAGAACCACCAAAGGGGCCAGAGCACACATCTGAAAAAAGTTGGCTGCCCTCAGCTAAATTCTTAGAAAAATTACGGTATTTTATTGAACTGCTTAATGATCTTAGCCTTCTTTTTTTTTAGCTTTTTTTTTTTTTTCCCTAATTAAAAAAAAAATAATAATGAAGTTGAATTCACTGGACAAGAAAGCTGAAATGTTAACTGATTCTGTTTGGTTCTCAAAGCAATTCTGCCCACCACCTGCTAGACTTTTCTGCTTTCAGTAGGGTAGTATATGTGACTTCTATTCAATTTTGAACATTCTTTTCAGGACAGGAGTCTAGAAGGGTTATTTGTAGCAAAGAAAGATCCAGTGGGAATAAACTGCATCTGCACCCTGCTTCATTGTGATTCAAGAGGGTAGAGTAAGCTAGAAGAGTGTTAGAAGCCATCGCATGAGGTATGGTAGCAAAGAAATAAGAAAACTGCTCTAGTTACCTGGCATAATGTGTTCAGATGCAGACAGAAAGAAACCTGTCTGGAAAACAGCACAGAAGGCTCAGAAGAATGGACTGCTCTTCTTTGTGAAATAGCCAATGTTTGTCTCCATGAGGAGGCAAATGCTAGGCTCTAACCCCACAATCAGGTGGGCAGGTAACAAACAGCAGCAGGGAAAGAGACACCTTCTCCAAAATGCAAAGCAGCAGTTGGGCTCATCAACAGCATTTCCTGAAGTAAGCCATTCTCTTCAGCAAGCGTGCTGCTTCATGGAAGAACATTGTGAGAGAAACTGAAAAGGCCTACATGCCCTCTGTAAAACACGGAAGACATGAAACTTTCTTCTGGAACCCTCCAAATTCTCTTCCCTTTCCAATCCCCAGCCCCCTTCAAAAGCAGGAGATGACTGCAAAAGTAACAGCTGCACTTAGCTAAGAAAGAAGATCTTGCATCAGATTTTCCTATTCTGACTTGGGAACCTAACAGACAATGCATAAAGAAACCTATTCCTGTTTCCCTCCAAAGCAGTCATTACAGAAAGAGTGGAATACATTTCAGAAAGGCAATTAACTTCATGTATAAGTCATACTGGCCTGACAACAGAGGCAGATCTGTCAAAATGTAGACTTCAGATACTAGACTTAGTTTAGTGACAGCAAGTAGCTACTGAAGTAGAAAGGAACTGCAAAGATTGGCAGGAAAGCCGAACAACTACAGACTCTGAATGCAGTCATCAAGACTTGTGCTGGACTCAGGTTGAGAAAGGGGGTTTGGTGTGACTGAAAGCACACGAAGCATGCACGAAGGGCAAGTGAGATCAAAGAGGTACAAATGCCATCCTCCACCACCTGTACCCATTTCCCAATAGAAACATAATAAATCTGCCATGCTCCACATGGAGGGCTTGGTTTCAGCAATTCATGCCACCATGACCCTGCACAATGGATCTCAGACTATGGTTCTAAAAAACACTTGAAGTTGCAAGTGTTCCCATGAAGCAAATTAAAAAGACATTTGTCAGGTTATCCTGAGGGCAATGTAAAGTAGCTCCAGTTAATACTTCTCACATTTCTTTTCTTTATCTACTTTCTATATTATTTTATTTACTGAGAGAGGGACACAGTGAGTTAATTTCTCTTTCATGTGGGCATTTTTCACTGACAGATTAAATTTCAATGATAAAACATGTAATATGTACTGGAGCTGGATTTGAGGTTCTGATATTTCCAGCCTAGTTTTCGGGCCAAAAGGGAAGATGGCCTCCATTCAAAATGGCTACAAACCAAGGAAATAAGAGACAGAGAGAAAGAAGGAAGAATGGGCAGGAAACATAAAGCAGTATTCTGTGGGATTGAAAACCACATTATGTCCCTTGTTTTTGGGAGCATTCATCCAAGTGTGAAAGCTGGATTTGATGCTTCTAGCCATCAGCTTGATAATGATATCACTCAAAGCCCCAGAAGAGCTGAAAAGAAAGGCACTTCTCACCTAGACTGAGCAGCATTTTTCTTATAGATGTGAAATTAAATTAATAAAGAGAAGAAGGAATATTCTGGGAATATAGAACAATGGCCCTTCCAGAGAACCTTTAATGCCTACTAAGACCTCTGTATTGAGATGTACTTTGCATCTCTGCCACTCAGTCCTCTATGGAAAGGAGGGACAGAGTCAAGAAACAGCTGATCCTCCACCAGCGTAGTTCACCTGGCTTTGCATGAAGACTTGTATGGTCCAGAGAAATCACGGGATTTAAACAGGGAAAAACTGAAACAGACTGAAAGGTAAACTTAGCAAAATAATGTGAGACCCAGTGAGACTTGCCATTTTCAACATACCAATGTTGGAGCCACGGAAGGAGTAGAACAGAAAGTTGAAGATGATGAGTATACAGAGTATCAGGGTTTTGGGGACCCAGGGCATCTTCACTGAAAGTCAGAATGATGAAGACCAACAGCATAAAATTGGTTCTCCAGGAATGTTTTGAGAGAGATGGGAGATTTCCTCAGTTGAAGGTCTTTCTCATTCTGCTTGGCCCAATTCCACAGGCTACCAAGACATCCTTATTAACTCTGGGAGTTTCTCAGTGACTAAGAGCAGACAGCTGCTCCAGTAAATAATAAATTAAATAAACAACAACCGTAACAAAAAAAAAAAAACATCATAAGGATTGATTTTTGTTGTTGTTTAAATATACTTGGAATTCTCTTTCCAGAAGAAATACGTAAATTCCTAGCACCCATTTGGTTTCAAGTAAAAACTTTTTTCAAACTATTAGAAATTCCTGTGAAACTGAAACCCAGCTGTAATTTACTATAATCTCAAAATCTGCACTAAAACTCATTGAAATCATAAATGTTCAACTAATTATGCATAGCATCTCCAGCCAGATGTGGCAAAGAACTGTAACACGATATACTTCATTCACTGTAGTCAGTAATTTCACTAGTATAGACATAACCCACATTTTGTCAGGAGAGAGATGAGATTTTATTTTCTTATGTTTAGCTGGATACCTGTCTTGTTCCATCAAGTTCTTATAATTTCAACTATGGACAGCTGAGTTATATTTTTAATTTTTGTCTTTAGGTCTCTTACTTATGATATTCATGAAAACACATTCTTTCTATGGTTGCTTTCTCTGAGCATACATCTCAGCCCAGTCTCATATTTAATGGCTTCTTTTATTATTGGGAGGATGCTATGATATACAAAAAGTTGTTTGTTTTTTTTTCTTGTTTTGTTTTCTTCCTACTAAAAATTCAGGCAACTATTACAGAATTGTTAAAGAATGTAAACCTTTTACCATGCACACAGGTAATAATTTTTACACGAAATCTATCATTACCATATATAATTGAATGCAACCATGAGATGTAATACATTCACACATAGGAATCACCACATCTGTTGTTCTGTATTTTTATTGTCTGATTATGGCTGTACCACACTGTTTGGTTCTTCAACAGAAGATGAGTGCTCAAGCAAAAGGATAGCCTGGTCCCAGCATCAACAAGCACCACAGGAGCCAAACTCACAGATGGCACAAACTGGCCAAGCTCCACAGAAAAGTTAAACTCTCTACTGTTATCAAAAAAAGAAACTTATGTCTATCCAGAACAAATTAGAGCAGCAGTTATTTGTCCTGTGACCAGCACCAGGAGTTTCAGAGGGCTGAACAAAAGCCATGCAAGTGCAAAGCTGCAGAGCTGCAAGTTATGTAGACAGTCGAACACTGCACTGCTCTCTATCTCAAAAAGCCACTCGACTCTGTGATGCATTTGACTTAACGTTCCTTTCAAGATGGGAGGCAATACTGATACTTGCAAATTTATTTTTGCTCAGCTTTTTTTATGCTCAGTCACAACAGTAATATCCTTGATAGTTCTCTGTGAATCATCAAATAGGGAATAAAACTGAACAAATCGGAATGATACTAAGGTGACTTTAGAAACAGACTCTAGAAAATCTCCATAATTTGAAGACATTCTATTTGAATAACTCACTTGCATACCTACCTCAAAAATGCAGGTTCAAGAGTATATTCATTTTTATGTTATGACCTTGCACTGCATGAATTCTAGTTAAATGCACCACACGTATCCTG
>PPHD01014543.1:0-16631 GCA_002909625.1 Bambusicola thoracicus
CTATTATTTTTACTCATTTTTTAATCCTATAGAGTGACAACCTCTAAGAACCAACCCTGTGTCTCTCCACTGGGGATTCCTCCTCCCATAAATTCTGTAGAAAATCAACTGCATGGTCACAAAGAGACCCAGGTTATCAGAGAGAAATTTTCAGCTCAGGGTATATTTCAACGTTAGAAATTTCTACTGTGTTCACAAATGCAAAAGAGATGAAAGGAACTGCTTTGCTGTTGTGAAATATGAGTGTCACAGAAAAGTCAAAGGCAACAGTCATTGCTCTACTGTCAGATCAGGGGCTGAACAGCTTTCAGAGTTAGCCAGGGGCAAAAACCCAAACTTCACCAATAATATATAGCATTGAATAGCCAGTTTCTAAGAGGAACCCATTCATTTTTGGACACTGAATGGGACAGCAGTTGTTTTAGCCCTACCTAATAGGCAAGTGCATCATTTTGCAATGTCACTTACAGTTTTGGCATATGCTGCATTTGAGTCAATAGTGGAAGTAGGTTCCACAAAGAACAAGGTCCTCTCTCAGCAAAGCACTCCACAAAACAATGGATGTGGAACCAGGCTGCATCAAAGAGCTCAGAGACAAAGCAAGCATTATCGTGATCCTTACAGATCAAGGCATTGAGAGATTAAAGGCTTGATTATTATACACATATATATAAATGTATCACTACTCTGGCATTTTAAAGGGACCCTTAAATGACACTCAATTACAGATAGTTATTGTGCATTGTAATTTAAATCTGCTATGCAGAATGGCCAGCACTGAGAAATAAGACAAAGGGAGTGGTTTTATGCTTTGCACCGTTTCACAAGTAAACTGAGGAAATTTGTGGCAAAGCTGTTAATGGAGCCCAAACAACCAAGTTCTGATTGAGGACTTCTATTTTCAGAGGCTATTTTTGGTATTTTTCTTCTGTATAAGTCCCTTAAACAAATATATATGTTAGTAAAGACAAGAGCTGTTTCAGCTGGACTTTTTAAATGGCCTTTCTATTGAAGAATAATGGCCCAACTCTCAGCATAAGTGGGGAAAAGAAAACAAATATCTTCAGGAAATAGCTACAGCAAATCTATCACCAATAAAGCACTCAGTAGTTCAAATTAGACACACCTCATTTACAGATCTATGTTGATTTCATCAATGAGAACAAGAAACAAAAGAGGGAGAAATCACGTAGCAATTACACACTGTTTTCAGCAACCTTAGCAATTCTTTGCTTTGCCAAGCAAAACCCACTTCAGTTCTGTGTCAGACCAAAAGCAAAGCTATACTGCATGAATCAAGATTGCGTTTTCATTTACCAAAGGAGCTGGAGGTGAGGGAAGTGAGCAGAAAAGAAGGAGAACAGTTAAGAAATGCAGTTAATTAATGTAAGACGTTGACTGGATCAATCCACATGTTTGTTTCAAGCCACTAAGCTTCAGGCTTCTGCACCTGGACCATTCAGGTTGCTTTCCATGCTAACAAAACAGTAAACCTGATTCAACATAAACAGTGTTCCATAGCACAGACAAATGACGTCAATTTGGGATTTATTTATACAAGGCAAGCCTAGATTAGAAGTAGCAGATGAGAAAAAGGATGAAAAAGGGTGAGAGGAAAGCAAAAAGCAAAAAGAGAAAGCTGAAATCAAAGCCTTTGTTCAGCACAGAATCTGAATATGTACTGTATGTTAAGCATATGCTTAAGTCCTGGCAAAAAATTACTAAAGTCTAGTATGATCCTTAATTACAGAACAAAATTTCACATTTACTGCAAAAGAACAGAAATAGCTAATACTTATTAAGAAAGCAGTTCTCTTCCTTCCTTCCTTCCTTCCTTCCTTTCTTCCCCTCCATCAGCTTCCATGTAGTTGACAGATGTTTGAACATCCAGATAAATGAGATACATATACATGGTTTTAAGATATGATGAAGTAGAAAAAATAAATAAGAATATGACTAAGGAACAGCTGTACTTGCCCAGCTCGGATAGCTGTTTTCCCTGTTTGTTTTCTACAGAGGCCAGAAGCTTTGAGTGGTGGATCTCAAAAATGCTCTCCTGCTACACAGAGATTGGTATTTCCAAGGTTTTGAGAGCTCTGAGTCTGTCTGCCAGGATGCCCAAACTAAGGGCAATTTGCACTTAGAAACCTGAATCGGGAGCCTCTTCCATGGAGAACCCATCTTTGGATTTTGTAGAGGGTCACAAGATTTTGATGCTTCCTCCTGCTGTCACAATCATGTTATTGTTGTAGTTAGTGGTCTTTGCTAGTAGCAGTAATGTGCATTGCTCTACAGTTGGAAGTGTCTTCTAGCTAGGCAGCAGAAAGGATCCTGTTGTTGCCTTTCACACATCTCAGATTAGAAGACACAAATCAAATACAATGCCATTAAACCATGGTAAGATTTGGCTTCTACCAAGATGAGTTACTCATCTGTCCTAAATTCAACAAGTATGAAGTTGTTCAGATTTATGCCAACAAGTTCATATTTATGCCAACAAGATGATAACCTCTCACAGCCTAAATTTCTCCCTTCCTCCACAGATGGATGATACCACCCATCTGGTGGTATCACTTGATGGGGTGGGATCTCTGGCTAAGGCAAGGCAACAAAATGTCAGAACCAAGTAACAGACCCATAAGCCACCTCTCCTACCAAAGGATTCTTAGATCTCTTATGAATTCATTGCAGGAATATGTGAATACCACTAGGGAGAAATTTAATTTGAGACACAATTAAACTAGAGTGCTGTCATTAATGTAACCTATCAGTAAGTGCATCTTACAACTTACGTCTACATCAGAAAATGATCTGGAGCAATATAATCCATTCCTTGGTGCAGTGTAGGTGATGCTTATCTCCTGTACCTATTAGCTATGAGTCAGATGAGAAGTCTATGTCTAAAAAAACAAAGGCAGTATACTGTAGAGTGTGTAATAAGCAATGTGGTGACTACAGCATTATCCAAAACTAGTTCTTTAAAGATGGGTTCAGTGGTGGGTTAGAAATGAGAAATCAATTTCAAATCAATCCTTCTAGTTAAAGGCAGATGGATGCTCAGGGAGGGTCCCCTATAGATGCAGGAATGGAAGGAAGTCCAGAGGGTCACATCACTCACCCTCTTAACATACCCCCAAGACTACTTATTAGGGCATGAAGTCTCCTCCTCTCTAAGAGTTGCAAACTCAGAATATTCCAGGGCAAATTGTGCCATATGCATATGGGCACATATGCACATTTGTATGTACTTATCCAGACTGTGTCCACTGAGCCACACTTGAAATTACTGATACTGATGGACAGGGGACATTTCTCTCTGAAAACACAGAGTGAGATCTTACAAGGTCCTGGCCTGATTTGCATTTCATGATGAAATGAAATGGCATATCCTGCAGAGGATGTTCTGTATTTATAAAATAATTGACTTCCTGAGAAAAAAAAAAAAGATATTTCATGGTTAAACATAGTAAATTAAAACAAAATAGAATAGAATGAAGATTGTTAAGTGGTTAATTCCCAACCCTTTGCTAGTAATCACCTGAAAATCCACTTCTTTCCGGCTATCCCACATAGTTGTCTAGACAACCAACACCTGCTCTTAATTAATGACTAATATCCCAGACCAGAAACAGTGCTCCCTCCTAACACAGACATGACCTCTGAACATCTCTTTCTAGTAGCAAATGTTCAAAACAGCTGAAGACAGCCAAGCCCCGTTAACGCTGCCCACCTGCTGCTGCAGCTACTGAAGCCTGGACTGCTCCATCGTGATGAATTCCCCAGGGTTTTTGTTCCATTTCTTTTCTGTGCTGCTGTGTGCAGTGACCTGAATTGGCATGGATTTGGCATTCACACGCTGACAGAGTTGGAAGGAAAGAGAAAAAAAGATCTGTATCCAGGGTATTTGCTGTATGTTTTCTTTCCAGAGAAAGGCATCACTCCGGCATTCCAGTAGCACAGCTGACAGTAGCTCATCTACTAATCTCCTAGGAGTGATGGGTGTCCCTCCAAAATGCCAGCACAGTCTTTATTTTTAATTCAACCAGACTCCACCAGCTGCCCAGCCATCCAGGAGAATCTTGATAGCCAAAGCCTGAGTGAATCATGCTGTCATGCTTGGAGTCAATGCACCACCAATATAAAGCATGAAAAACCTCCAGTTCAAGTTGTCCTTTTATCTTGGTAGAGCAAAAGAAGTCCAACTCTGCCTACATGTTATACAGAGGAATATAGACCACTGACATGCATTTACTGAACCACACTTGAAATTGTTGATAGTGATGACTGAGTGATGTTTCTTTCCTAAAGAAGACGACAACATCTTTTTTTGTGTGTATGTATGTCAAACACACACAGTGGAGCTAATGGTGACCTTGCTTCTTGAACACAAAATGGGCCACATGTTAGACTTCATTGTCACTTGAATATTTTTTTGTTTAATGAACTGACCATTTGTTCTCAGTTTAAAGCCTTAAATTCAGGTCTGTTTAGTTAGGACTGAATGTTAAGAAGGCACAGCTTTCATGGAGGGAGCTGCCATTTCCACAGAGCTTTACTTTCATCTACAAATACCTCAAAATTTCACTACAAACAGAATTAAGATTCATAGGGCTGTCTTTAGATGCTGATATTTGATTATCCGTGCTACTTATTTGTCAGTGTTGTCCAGTGTATATGGACCAATATCAGCCCATACTTCATGCAATTCTGGATATATTGGGCTAATTTACCTGATATTTTCTTGATCAACTGACAGACTCTCAAGTCATGTTTGGATGTTATTTGGGAGTTAGCACAGAAAGGGAAAATTTCCAGGAGTTAGTTTCCACGCACCAATCAATTCTGACAGGTAAGAGACTTTACTGATATATGCAGAAGTTTATCATAGCTTCTCTCTATGACAACATAAAAAAATTAATGTAACCCAAGGATCATAACAAAGCATCTAATGGGTCCATCTAAGATAATTCCATCCAGTGCCTGTCAAGAGCAGAACCCGGTTCCTTAAGGAGAAAATGCATAGCTGAATGAGAAGAGCTGGAGTAGAAATTGAAATTAAAAAATTAATTAATGGAAAGCTTACAGTTCGCCTCCATTCCCTGATGGCTTTCCTCTCAGGCTCTCCATCTCTTGTGTAACAAGATGCAAATCTCAATGTGAAAGTAACATTTTGGTATACATAAATGGATTCCCTTTCTAAATGTGTACTGTGAAAGAAGTTTAAGATTATGTGATCTGTAAGATTACATGACTATATGATTATGCGGTTAATAGCCACTGATTTTACTCTTGCTATTTGACAAGGACTGGAAGGGAGGAAAGTTGGGAGCACGATGGTACAGTGAAGAATAAGCGAGATAAGATGGGAAGGCAAAAAGAGGAAAGCAGAGGAATTGTGGGAATTTTCCAAGTTCATTCACGTATTACTGAAGAGCAAGTGAGGAGTGATGGGGAAATAACACTGAGCAGGCCTCCACCATTTTGCAAAACGTTGCCTATAATTTCAGGGGTAGGAACTGACAGATTTTTGGAGCCAGCCATGGTGCTGTCATGGGGGTGGGGAGAGGAGCAAGAGGGGGTGAGTGGGAAGGAGCAGAGCTTGTGGAGAGGAGAGAGGCGAGCAACGCTGAGGTCACTGGCGAGGTGTCAGCAGCATCTCAAGTTCTGCGGTCTCTGGTTGCAGGCACAGCATCAGTTTGGATGCATTCAGAGGAGGAGCACTTCATAAACTCTCCTCTGAACCAGAGAGCAGCAGAGCTGGGAAAATCCAACCATCTCATCTCCTCCAGGGTGGCTGTAACACTGCATTACCTGACATTTTCCCCCAAACCAGCTTTATGTTACTCAAGTGCCAGAGGTTGCATTAAGGAGGTGTGAACATCATGAGCCTGGAGAGGAGCCAAAGCTCATGAGGGTCAAAGAGAGGATTATTTCCATCGACTTCAACTGGACTTTCAGTCTGCTCCATAGGCAGCCTGAGACTTTCCCTGCATATTAGATGACACGACATGTGATGAGAGGGACCACCACATGGGCTCACATGACGTTCCTCTTTAATGGCAAAGTCACCTGGGAACATTCCTGTAGGGCACACAGATAGTGTGTGTCCTAGAAGGTTTTTGCTGTTGTCTCAGAAGAAAAAGTAGCAGAGAAAATCTCACTGGTAGGAAGATCATGCAAAATTAGAGCTGGGAAGAAAATACAGTGCTTAGAAAAACCTGAGATCAGTTCCCTACTTTGGAGACACATTCAGCCACCAAGCACAGAATGCTCAAATGTCCAAAGCTCTGAGACGGTGCTCCTTAACTTATGAATGCAGAATCCCAACAAGCTTCTAACCCCACAGGGAGGAGAAAGACATTGAAATCAGTGAGGCAGTTCAGTGTTGTGATTGAGAAGGAGTTGCACTGCTAGCTTGGTAGGTCTTCATATGGTTTAACTGCCTCTGCAGATCTCTCCCAACTTGCTGAAATGCATCTTCAGCTTTGCCATCAACCCTCAAATAAATTACCATGGAGAGGTGTTTAGAGACCCTATAGTTAGCGACGTGTTTTGAGAAAAGCACTAAAGAATGATGAAGAGTTGGTTAAATTTTATGTTACAAATATTTTTACAGCTTTAGCCCTATTTTTAGTTAACAAATCATCTATGGACCAATTATAATTTCCTTCACACATATTAAGTACACATAAGAATTTGCCAAACACACTGGTGCTAACCCCGAGCATTTAAAAAACATGAGTCAGCCCTCTCTCTGCCTTCTACCTCCCATCCCAAGTATATTATCGACTTGAAATTCATCAGACTTTTACAAAAATAAATGTAGGCTCATTTGCCTTCTCATACTGGAAATTTTTCCATTTTGACTTGTTAAGGTTTCTTCTGAGGATTATTACTTTATTTTCTTTATAAAAACAAACCTGAGATTTCCTCGTAATTACTGGTCTTTCAGTGAGTGGGATGCATTAAAAAAAAAAACTTCACATACAATAAAGTTTGAGACAAAATCTCATACATTGTTTGGATTTGCACATTTTGGTTGTAGCCACTTGGTTATGGTCCAGTTATTTGGAATATGCATGTAAGTAAATGCAGTGATTACTCGTTCCTTTTCCCAGCTGGGATGGCATTTGGATTAAGGGCCTGATCATACCCTCATGAGCATGTGCTGGAGCAATTTGAAGGCTTTCAACCTTTCCAGATGGAGAGTCATCCCCCTTCCATCTAAGCTGGCCAAGGTGATCACAGGCCTTTGTTCATTTGCTTAAATGTAGGCATCCAATGCTATGTGAGATGTTTTCAGTTATTCCAGCTGGTCTCCTACACTGGGAGGACCATGAATCTTCTACTAGACCTTTCTTTTATCCACCAGCCTGATGGGGATGTCTCAACCTCCTGAGAGCTTGAAAGGTACTAAACACCTCTGCTCAGAGAACTGTCTGCCCTTTCTCCATTGCAGTGATGTCAATGAAATGTCTCTGGAGTTGGCTAAATAAACTTGTACTTCTCATTGCAATGGGCTTGTGGTCAAGTCACCGCACTCTAGCTGACTGCAAGGCAACTCAGTAAACCATTCACAATCCTCTGTCCAGTGTCCCCAGGAAAATGAGGTCACTTGAGCAGGGTTTTTTGCCAAACAGTGAACTCTTACTTAAATCTGTGAAACTTGTGCAGCAGAACTACCTCTCTCTTCCATATATTGAAACAGAGGAGATGCGTCTCTTATTCTGTGAAAACATTTCCAAGCCCCTTCAAGCAGATCTGGGAGATCTTCTCTGCTGCTGCCAACACAGTGCCAGAGAATTCTCTCTTGTGTTAGAGAATTACTTAAACCATAACATTCTCAGCAGAAGAACTACGGAGGGGAGAAGTCACATTCTCATGCTTGCACTACTCAAGATGTTTTGGTTTTGCTCTTCCCAAACCCTTCCCAAATCCAATATAGGCTTTTTTTTTTTTTTTTTTTTTTTTTTCATGTAGGTTACAGTATCTCCTGGACTGTTCAGACTAATGAGTGCTCAGAGCTATAATTTGCCTCCAGTTTCCCACCCAATAACTATCCTGAATGCTGAACTCAGGAAAGGGCTCCATCACAGGAAGAATGGGATCATCTCTATTTGATGATAAAAATAAACACCGATTTTTGGTCTTAGAGATCTTAGAATTAGATTATATCTTTAAGTCACTGCCAAATTTCTCAGAGAAGGTTGTAGATGTTTCTGTTAATCTTAACTAATTTAGGAAGACTGTATATTAACCTATCATTAAAATTATGTAAGAAATCAATATAAGCAGTGATGTAAGAGAATGTGAATGAAAATAGTAGACATGCATGCTTAAATTTACTTTAGGTATGATGGTAGGAAACATTAGGTAAAAATGTTAAATAAAATAAAACAGATAAAATTTGAATTAAATAAACTAAATAATTGCCCCTGGTGAAAACATGGAGTATTTCAGATACCAGAAAGCCAGGTTGTTCAAAGCAGCGAAGAGGTGTATGTCTTGTTTTATATTAAACAAGAGAATGTTATTTCAGCAGTAGATATGCCTGCTTATCTAATACAAATTAGATAAGTTAGTAATCTTATCCAAGCATTCTGTGCAGGTAATGAGATAGCAAGTCTCTATTCCACTGCAGTGTTCCTAAACCTGTTTCCATGCTGGACTTTCATCTACAGACTCCCCAGAGCTTTATCTGTAACTTGCTACTGAACTGAAGTTATAAAAGTCTTCACAGCCCTAAGACATTGGTCATTTTCTTAAAGCAATCTTCAATTTTGAACATCAGCATTTACTTATTTATTATCAAATATTCATAAAAGACTTATCCACCAGTTTCCATTTTGATGATGGAAGGAAACAAAGCTCTGAGAAATCCTTGTTCCCTTTGCTTTCACCTACTCCAGAAAATCACAGCTTGCAGCTGCATGTACCAGAGGAAATGTCACTGCAGCAGCATCCAGCATGGAGAAAAGAAGAGTTAAAGCTTTGCTCATTTAAACCCAACCAGGATCCCAGCCTTCTTTACAAGTGTGCAGCCGAACCCTTTTGGAAACAGGAGAAGAGAACGGAATAAGTGCACTTGGATAGCCAGGACTAGACAGGACTCTTTCCTCTCAGTGGTGATGCAGTAGTGCAGGCTGCCCAAGGAGGTGATGGGGTCACCATCCGTGGAGGTGTCCCAGAACCATGGAAATGTGGCATTTGGAGACATGGTCAGTGGGCACAGTGGGGTTAGGTGGGACTTGGACTTGGTGATCTTAGAGGTCCAAGGTTTCCAACCTTAATGAGTCTATGATTCTATGACTAAGGCCATGCACGCCTGGATGAGGTCCAGATATATTGTAGGAAGAGAAGAACCTGAGAGGCAGAGGAAGGTGAGAGTGGGGCTCCCACATTGCAGTCAATCAGAGCTGTTCCAATCTGATTAAATTTACAAGGGTTATGCAGAGGCTTGATACCGATTTTCAGGTCATAGCAGAGAGATGCATGGATCCGCAGTCTAGCTTTCTGCAAGGATGATGCGTCAGAAAAGCATGTCTTGTGCTCATTGTACTTCAGGACTCATTTAATTGAAGAAGGCCACAGAAATCCTCAGCATATATAAGATCATCTGCAAAGAGCTTCTTCTTGGACCAGGATTCACTTCTGTGCGCTGTGGCAGACACTGAAGTAAATCCCTCCCAGCCTCTGTGGTTTTGTGTGAATCCAGGAAAAAAATAATGCAAGAGCGAGAGGGGGAAAAAAAAAAGTAAAATTTGTCAGATCAGCTTTCTAAACAGCAACTTTCCTTGTGCTTTCCTAGAAACCCTGCACTGCTCTTCCCATCTCTTGCCAAGATGTATAGAATTGGATCAGCATATTTTTTCTTTTTCTCCTATGTGAGCTAATGCCAGTGCTAGTAAGTTAGTTTTTGTAACTTAACCCTCTCTTGCAAAGTGCATTTAAAGCACCTGGCTTTGCATTTTGACTTGCAGGGTCTGTAAATCAGCTGCAGAGGGCTGGGGTTAAGAGAGTTTCTGGTAAGAAGAGTGAGGTAAAATGGGCTTAGAAAATACCTGACGTCCTCAGAGACAGTAACAGCTGGGAGTCTTCAAATTCTACCTGTCCTGATGCGCAGTGCAAAGGAGGACCCATTTGTCTGTTTCTTATTTGTTTTGCCTTTTTTTTTTTTTTCTTTTTTGAAGAATTTAATGAAATTGATCCTGGAGGCCAAGAAGTGAATGAGCGTCTGGAGGCTCCCTTCACTACAAAGGGAAAACTAGCACAGACTTAAATAATTTTCAGACATCTGCTATGAAAATGAGAGAAATCCCACCCCCATGTCTACTGACTGGGAACAGTGCCCTGCAGACACTTTTAATGGATAATGTGGCTCCATGCACCCTAACCTTCCAGAAATGCTCTTTGCTGGGATATTTATCAGTTTTCCACATCAAAATAAAATCAGGGTGGAAAAAAAATAATAACAAAAAAGCTAGATCAGATGTGAAACATCTTAAAACCCAGAAAGGTTCAAAGGTTAATAAAATAATTTATCCAGCTTTGACAACATATCAGATTTTAGATTGCCAATATTGGCTGAAATGAGCCCTACATTTTCATAGGATCATGGAATCATAGAATCACGAAGGCTGGAAAACACCTCTGAGATCCCCAATTCAAACCCCAATCCACCCCCCCATATTCACTGAGCACATTCCTCATTGCCACATCTCCTGGAACACCTCCAGGGACAGTGACCCCACCACCTCCCTGGGCAGCCCATTCCAATATATCGCCACTCTTCCAGAGAAGAAATTATTCCCAATATCCAATCTTTCCTTTCTATCCCATCCAATTCCAGTATTTGCAAAATGAGGATCCTAGACACATGGTGTATTGAAAGGATACAGGTCGTAAAAATAATGCAGTGCTAGTGGAGACCTTGAGAGGAATGTTGTCATATTGATGTCATCAGGGTTGGGGAAAGAAGCCAAAATGTCATCCTTGTTGATTGATGACAAGTTGTCCTTCATATATGATGCTACAGAAGGTTCATTGTCCCTTATCAACTACACAGATTGAGGTGAGAGCTCTTCTCAGCCTTCTTGCTATCAGTGAGTTGTCCTCATCTCTGACCCTGCTTTCACCATAAGGATAGACAAGATGATCTGCAGTCCTGACCTGAATTTTCCTATGGTCTGCTTTGGCATTCAGGGAAAATATTGCCTTGGAAATAGGGAAGGAGGGGGAACAGCACATTTACATCACCGCAGGAGTCAGAGTCCTGCACATGCAACGAGTTGGTCAAGAAGCCTAACAAATCAAGCAGGCTCCCATGATCACTGCAGTAAAACTCAACTTGGCTAGGTTGAACCCAGTGGGACAAACCCCATCTCGATTCCTGCAAGGAACAACTGTGCATGGATGAGTCACTCCACTCACTGTGCTAGAGTTATGCTGCTGCAATTGTCTAATCCCATTTCTACCTTCATAACCTTAGATCAGCCTCAAAACCTTCCAACTATGCCTGCATCACAATTTCTGACCTTTGCTGCTCCAAATTTTTCTCCTACTCTATCACAACATATCTGAAATGCAAACCTCAACCACAGCATGATCCTCCCCTTAAAATTTATAAGGAGAACATATGGTAGACCATTTTTTTAAATATTTGGCCACCAGCAATAACCTCAAAACTTTACCACATGCTAACATGAGACAGCATTCATTTTCTGAAGCCATCTTTCCTGTCCTTATTTAGAGGGAGCTGTATTTTACCATTGGCTTTTTGCTGTCTTAGTCAGTGCTTGAGTGATCAGGTCACTTATGCTGTGAGGCTCACACTGCAGGCAATCAAGAGCCCATGCATTTCTCCTGACTGCAAAATTTACTTGCCTATTTTGATTCTTGGCCTCTTTACAGAACCAGAGGTGCAGTGAACATTGCTGTCAAGTTTTCATTATGCACTGACCCTTAAAAGCCCAAAGCAAACAGGAAGAGACTTTTCCTAAAGACTCGAAGTAAGTATGGAGGTTACTGCTACCTGAAGATCCTTTAGAAGTTCTTGGACTGAGAATAACTCAGAGGAGAAAAAGGTTTCCTGCAAGGACACGGTGGACAGGAGAGCTCTCTGTGTTTCCCCATTTGCCTACGTAGAAAAGTCTTTATCAGCAGATCTGAAAGATCTGCGACAATCTCATAGTTCCAGCTTAAAACCCAGCAAGCTCTAGAAATCAAATCTCTGGCCATTTGAGGGTCCCACAGAAACTCCCATGAAAGGGTCGTTTCTGCTATTTACAGCAGCCACAGCAGTATCTCAGCTCTTCACAGACAGTGCAGAAACCAAACATACCTTCTCAGAGCAGTAGTTCTCATTACATACTGCTTCTTCACTCCTTGTTAAAGGTTTTAGTCTGTCCAAAGCTCCTTTCCCTCACCCATGAATGGTTCACTTAAGGGAACTTCTTTCCTTTGTCCCCAGTATGTTTCTTGGGGTTTTCTTGGCAGAAAATTCCATTAATTGTCATTTCTACAAATGTGATACGGTCTTGAAGACAGTTTCCCTTTGTCACCAATAAAGAATTCTCTGGATTCACTGTTATGGCTAAGCAGCAATCTTGCTTGAGGGTTCAAACTACTGGAGGAACTGACATAGACACTTTGTTCACAGGAAGGATCACAGCACTGCCCACTCTCTGCCAGAAATTCACTAGGCCAACAATGCTGAGCAAACCCCTACAAAATATAAAGTTAAAATGACCACAAATATGTCTGTGTTTTAAATTCTAGATGGGTTGGCACTGCCCAGTTTTCTACTGGTTGGAAGAGAGCTGCCAAATGTATGCAACTACAGAGAGGCACCATTGTGCTCTCAGCAAAGGGGTGAATTTGGTAATCACTGCCCAGCATCCATGGCAATACTGCAGAAAACTGTCTGTAAATGTGATCTGCATGGTAGGAAGTCACTTTCAAATGGTGTGCATGTCACTTCAAAGAGTACAGACTGCTGCTGACTGACCCAGGCACCCAACCAAAGCAGCTCTCCTGCCAAGACTGCTGAACCCCATATAACCAACCACTTGTTAATGTGTCCATGTGTTCAGTGATTACTGAGGATCACACAGAGTATCAATTCAAGAAAATCATAACCCAGGAAGAGAGAAAGTGGTGAAAGACAGATTGTGGTATAGACGGATCCACTGCGATTGATTGCACCTTCAGCAAGTTTGCTGATGACACCAAGCTGAGTGGTGCAGCTGATGCAAAAGAGGAATGGGAAGCCATCCAGAGGGGCCTGGACAGGCTTGAAAAGTGGACCTGTGTGAAGCTAATGAGGTTCAACAAGGTCAAGTGCAGGGTGTTGCACCTGGGTTGTGGCAATCTCAGATATGAGTACAGACTGGGAGAAGAGCTCCTTGAGAGCAGCCCTATGGAGAAGGACTTGGGGGTTTTGGTGGATGAAAAGCTGCATGTGAGCCAGCTGTGTGCTCCTGCAGCCTGCAAGGCCTTCTTTAAGTATAAAGAGGTAGGTTTGGGGGGAAAAAAAAAAAGAAAAAGAAAAAAAAGTGCCACTCTTACTGTGCATTTAGTTCTGAGACTGACAACAAGGACACCAAGGAGGGCAGTTCCACACAAAGCTGAATATTGCTTCTTTCTTCAGTGAGGACGTTTGCACATCAAAACCAAAAGTTCATACACCAGTCCCTGGCTGCAGCATAGAAGGTAAATGTAGACCTCATAAACCTGGAAGAGTGATTCCCTGCTCTTTTTGTCCTCCTCCATAGAGTTTGGGTGCGGAGTTGATTACCCAAAAGAATGTCAAAAGCTTTGATTAGATGTCTGTTAAGAGAGACCATGATTAGGTGACCATGTGGTCTTTCTTCAACCATTATAAAGCTGTAAGAAGCACCTACCTCTCCATTTTCTTTCTAGGGAGTGAGAAGACCCACCAGTGCTTTTAGACTCCAAGCTAAGAAGTCCATAGTGGATATTTACAGTGAGTGGGCCAAATTCAGAGAAATACTCTCAGAAATAGTCTTTCTATATGAACCTCCACAGTGATATGACATAGTAGCAATGGTCAGGCTGAACTCAAATCTCTGCTTCCACTCGCCCTGAAACACATGAAGAGACAGCAAGAATTTGGTGAACACAAACATTTAACATCAGCGAGTGTTTGTGTATTTCCGTGAGAGCTGAGAGTGAAACTCAGTCTTCATCATGGTGGATAGATTGCACATGACTTTTACTTGATTTGGGAAACAGGCATTTTAGTTGTAACTACTACTTTTTTTCTTTTCTTTCTTCCTGTCTCTTAGCCTCAAGAGTATCAACCTTTTTACTCACAACTTGCCTATGAAAAGAGCTGAAAACTCATTTGTGCTAGATAAAATACTTTGGATTGCTCGATACTACATTGCTGTGTTTCCAATTAGGTTTCCTTGCTTTTATCTTCTTTGTGTAATCTTTTCAGTCCCTCCCACTAATTAGAACCTTATTTGCCTTTTTTTTTTTTTTCCCTTTTAAACAGTGTTTATCCTTCACATTGTTCCCTGCATCTCTGCTTAGCAAGATTGACTTCTGTTATCTTTGTTTTTTAAATATATGTTTAGATTTTATTGGCACAGGCACTTGTTAAAGTGATCCAACTATTCATTACAGTCCTCATGGTTTTCCATAGTAAATTTTCTAGACAATCGACTCTGATCAACATTACTTTCTGTCTCGCTCTACATTCTTTCAGAGAGTTATGTTTTATGAAAAGCCCAATACTTCAGATTATTACCTTTCATACATAACATTCCCTCAGAACTAGTGGATATCTGATGATACTCTGATGCCGAGACCTCCAGATGTTTTATTTTATTTATCATACTTGGCCTGTTTTCTAGGACCAAGTCCAGAACAGCCTCTAATCTCAAGGGTTGCTCAACAAATTCTTCGAGGGGCTGTGGAAAGATATTAAGGGAAAAAACATCTTTCCACAACAAATAATTCTGCAAAGCCTAATGTCATCCTTATGTAATTAAAATATATGTTAATCAATAATGATCTTGTAATGGGCTTAATAAGGAATTTTAAAATGCACTATTGGGAGAGCATGTAAACTTTTCATGCTTTAGAGAATAAACTGAACTCTTACTAATGCAAGCCAAGAGGAAACTTTTCAATGACCGCTTTTCTTAATTGTCCATTAGAAGTTTTTTGTGCTTTTTTTCTTGAGCAGACAACACTTGCCACTGCCTGAGGTTCAGAACTATTCTGGATCTGGTTGAAACTAGATGATCTTTGAGGTCCTTTTCAACCCAGGCCATTTTATGATCATTAGTCAGAGCCAAATAGCAGTCTCTGTGACCAGAATTCAAACAGAATAGAGAGGAGAGAAACAAAATGAGAAACATGCTGTGATGCCCTCCTGTCCACATGGAGCCTCGCAGAGCTCGGAAGCGAAGAGCACCCTTCTGGAAGGGCACACCATGGCCATCCAAAGTAAAAGACAAACCTAGAGGTAAACAAAGAGAAAAACAAAAGGAAAGCCAATAGGCCTCAAAATAAGCTTTTGGGGGAGGAATAACCCTATACACCAGTACAGACTGGGGGCTGACCTGCTGGAAAGAAGCTTTGTGGGAAAGAATCTGGTTGTCCGGCTGGACAACAAGGTGACCATGAGCCAGGAAGATGTCCTTGTAGCCAGGAAGGCCAATGGCACCCTGGGTGCATTAAGGAAGAGCTTTGCCAGCAGGTAAAGGGAGGTGATCTTCACTCTCTGCTCTGCCCTGGGGAGGCCTCATCTGGAGGCCTGGGTCCATTTCTGGGCTCCCTGGTACTACAGAGATATGGAACCACTGGAGAGAGTCCAGCAAAGGGATACAGAACTGACTGAGGACCTGGAGCATCTCTCCTACAAGGAGACGCTGAGGGAGCTGGGCACAATCAGTATGAAGAAGAGAAGGCTGGGGAGAATCCAATCGATGTATAGAAGTATCTGAAGGGAGGGTGTAAAGAGGATGGGGTCAATCTCTTCTTAGTGATGCCCAGTGATAGGATGAGAAGCAAGCAGCACAAACTGAAACACGGGAATACTGTGAGGGTGATGGAGCTCTGGAACAGGCTGCCCAAAGAGACTGCGGAGTCTCCTTCCCTGGAGATATTCAAAAGCCTCCTGGACACAATCCTGGATAATGAGCTCTATGGAACCCGCTTGAGCAGATTAGAACAGATGATCTCCAGAGGTCTCTTCCGAGCTCAACCAGCCTGTGATTCTGTGATGCTGAAGTGAAAATTACAAGTTTAGTGTCACAGGTTAATCTCTGGTCACCTGCAGGTATATAGGTTTTCAGCTCAAGTCCTAAAGCAAGAAAACATGCTGAGCTGTCAGAGCACCTGTCAAATTGCTCTGAAATTCCTCTCATCAGCTTTTGTATCCATGATTTCTTGCAGCCAGGGGCTCTAAACTCAGTAGTGCTCTTGGGAAAGGCAGCAACAGGACAAACCTTTTAGAGATTACAAGGAGGTTTTGAAACATTTTTCTCCTAAAGGCTTCCCCCCCCCACATAATAATAAAAAAAATCATGTAAATCTCTTTTGTTTCTTTCAAATCAGATTCCAAAATGACATGCTGAGATTTAGGGGAAAAAAAAAAA
>PPHD01014544.1:0-11837 GCA_002909625.1 Bambusicola thoracicus
TTTTCTTTTGTAGAAAGTAGAAGCTTAAAGTCAATCTTCGTTATTTTTAAATGTAATTTTCCACTGTAGAAGATAAAACCATTTGCATATTTATTAAATATATTTTACCCAGAAAATTCATAACTATGATGCTACATCTCATTGAAAGTCTATTTCTACAAGCAGCCAAGGTCATTAAGTGGAAAATTCTGTGCAAAAATATAATATGTATTGGCTACATTTAGAATAAACTATAATAGGAACTGGTAGAGATTTTGAGCCTTAGGCCATAAAATTCAACAAATGCAATCATTCTTCTGGTAACACTAGCATTAACTCAGTTTTGGAAAGCTGAGTAACTAGGCACACTGGTCAACTCCTAAAAGTCAGTATTTCTTGATAGTCACCACATAATTGAATCTGAAATGTTTCATTTATTCTTTATTCTGCATGGATGGTATGTCAAGTTAGTATGATTTAACTGTGCATAAATTCTGACATTTTAGGGACAATGACTATGGAAAAAGAAATCATGAAATATTGTGGAGCTTTTCAAGTCTGGTGGTTGCTTGTTCCAGGTACGGTTATAGACCTCCTGTGCAATGGTGGAAAAAGTGAGGAAACGGGACATCAAAATAGATTTACAGGAAATATTCTTAAAAGGGCACAGTTAAATTACTAAGTTGTTCACTCAGGAACTTGCCTCCTTTCCCTACAGCCAGCCACAGAGGTAGAAAGCTATAAGTTGAGAATACAATTTGACTAGCTTTGACTACTTTCCACTTCTGTGACACTTAGAGTCAGGTTTTTAAAATATTTGTGTCTGGCCAAGAGTACGTGCACCTGCTGGGGTATATGAAGAATCCATGCTGACCCTGATGTGCTCGTTGACAGAATTGCTGACCTCCCAGTTCTGTACTGGCAGCTTTCATTCCTGTACTTGGACAGCATGTGGCTTTCTAATGAGGGAGTCCCTTGAAAAAAAAGAGTTGCAAGGAGAGATAAAGAGCAAAGCTGGATAAAATAAAATAAAAAATCCTACCTTTTCCTTCTTTCTTGACAGAAAATCTGTGCAAAACAGCATAGCACAAGATAAAAAGAGACTAGATAGCAGAAGAAAAATACCTCAGGACAGAGCAGAGAGAAGGATATAGTTAGGAATCTCTCTATTCCAAAATAGGGGCTCAGGCTTGACCACAAAAATGCAAATGTCACTGCAGCAAGGCGAGCATATTCTCATATATTCAACCATATCCCAGAGAACCAGTAACCAGCTAAATGCTTAAAAACAAAGAAATTGCAAAGGAAATCAAACAAAAGGTGGTGATGACAAAGAATTGCTATTTTTATGGAGTGGGTTCGATCACAATACCATTTTAAAGTCACTGTAATGACAACAGTGTGAGTTAGATGGAAACCTGACAGGACTCTGGCAGGAGAAACTGATGCTTCAGCTGTAGCCGGCTGCTGAACAAAGGGAAGGCACCAGCACTGTGAGGAACAGCTTTGTCTGCAGCCCTCTGCAGCTGGTTGCACAGAGATCAGCCCTGCCGTACAGATGCACTTCTCCCCAGCCACCGCTCCGTGATTCAGTACACTCACCGCAGGCATCCTTGTATCTCTGAATGCATTAGCTGGAAGAATAGGATTTGACTTTATGACTAAGATATTTACAGTCCTGTCAAAAGCCTGACTTTCCTTTGTACTATTAGGAAGAAGTACATATCCTTCGGGAGGCTAGAAGGCTCTCTCTGAAAATGGTTAACTCAACAGAAAGATGCAGCAATGAAATACGGGCAGTAAAGAAAGAATTATGCTGGTGAATCCTAGCTCTTTGAGGCAGAAACTGATAGCTGTCAGGGTGATCAGTGATGATGACAATGGCCACAGGTCTATGTAAAGGAGTCCCTGGGCTTGCATCACTCTCAGTATCTCAGTGCCTTGACAGGTATGTGGTTTTTGATACATCCCTGAGTATGGCTCTGGAGGTAGTTGAAGAACTTATTTGAAGCATCAATCTTTAATGAACACTGGGAATTTTTCCTGCAGTCTAGAGAAAGATAAGTTTTTATTTAAGTTTTCCAGGTTCCTAACGTAACACATCAATGTTGCCCTAATAAAAGCATTTCTACCCTTTCAAGATATTTTTCAAAATGTTTTAATTTAGTTTTGCTCCCATATATAAATAGAAAAGCAAACAACCAAAAATCTGTGAATTACTGTCTGTTCTTCACCAGAAGGAGGTGAGCATGGAACAGGCTCCCCAGGGCAATGGTCATGACCCTGAACTGCTGGAGTTCAAAGAGCACTTAGCACTTTCAGACATAGGGTTTGAGTTTTGGGTGGTCCTTTGTGGAGCCAGGAGTAGGGCTCAAGGAACATTGTGAGTCCCTTCCAACTCAGAATATTCTATGATTCCGTGAAATATTGTAACTTTGTTTTTCCATCAACTGCATCATTTTTCCTGTTATCACCTTTCATAATTCTCCATTCAAAAGTAGAACCGCAATTTACTCATATAGTTACAAAAGGCATTGCTGGGGGCCCTGAGTCCACTGAGAGGTTTTTACCTGACCAGCTGAACTAGGACCCCGAACCATACTCTGCCCAAGCCCAACCATAGCTCAGCCTCCAGCCCTGTCTCTACCCCAGCCTCTTACAGAATCATTGTGGTTGGAAAAGACCACTGAGATCATGTAGTACAACCGTTAACCCATTCCCACCATGTCCGCTAACCCAAGTGCCTCAGTGCCATATCCACACATTTCTTGAACACCTTCAGGGACAATGACTCCACCACTTCCCTGAGCAGCCTGTTCCAATGCCTTACCACTCTTTTTGAGAGTATTTTTTCCCCAATACTCAACCTGAACCTTCCCAGTGCAACTTAAATCTGTTACCACATGTCGTGTCTCTCCAGACCTATCACAGTCCTGTCTCCTGCTATTCCTGAACTGGACTCCCTGCAAGCACCCTGGACCTGGCCCCTGATCCTTCCTCCCAGAGGACTGCCAGACTTGCTGCTGACACTCTGCTCAGAGGCACTAGGACTGAGCCCAGGATGTGTTGGCACTGGCCCTGCCCATGCCAACCCAAGCTCCCAGCGGGTCCTCCTTTGTGTAGCAGCCCTGCTCCTGCTGCATCCTGACAATACTTAAAGCATGACAGAGAACTGTTTGGAAAGAAACAGCCTACTGACATGCTGTGCTATGATACCGAATTCATTCTAATTTAGTTTAAGTTAAACAAGGGATGCTTTTAATATCAGAGAAGACAAAATATCTGCTACATTCTGATACATCAGTGCCTTTTTAGTCTCTTGTAACTAAACATAGAAATAGTTTACACAGTTCCATGGATTTTGTGAGACAGCATTCTTTTTTATTTTAAGAGATGGAGTTCATTTTGAATTCGATCTCTCGTGTCAATATATATACAAAATGCAAAAATCCAGTTTCAGAACAGTGAACTTTAAAGAAGAGATCCTGATTTTGCAGTAGGATTTTAAACATCCTTCAGCAAGGCATGCAAATTCTTTTTGAGAGAATCTTCAGGAATCACAGAATATTGCCTGAATTTGTCATGTCATATCATTATGTGCCATGAATATTTGATGCAAAACTCCAGAGTAGGAAAGTTGTTTTCTGAATGCTATAACATCGCAATTTCACAAGATATGAGACACTTATTTAAAGAGAAAATGAATTAAAAGATATGGGAGAGGAGGTGTCAGCTGAAGAGGCAGTGGCCACGTATACCTGAACTATCTGTGATTCAGGGAATACTGCACCCAGTCTCGGGCCTCTCATGCAGGGTTAAAGCTCAGTGAGCTCAGCAAAGGACCCCCAGGATGGCCTGGGGCTGGAGCAGCTGCCCTGAGCAGGGGATGGGGGATGGGGCTCCTTCAGCACAGCGCAGAGATGGGTTTCGGGGGAGCCAGCAGCCATCCAGCATCTGCAAGGCAGTTAGACAGAGCGAGGCTCTTCCGAGAAGAGCCCTATGGGAGGCTGAAAGACAACAGGCACAAAAACGAAACTGGAGAGATTGAGGTCAGACAGAAGGAAAACCTTGTCCCCGGTGCGGACGGCCAAGCGGTGCTGTGTGTGTTCCATCCCCAGCAGTTTCCAAGATTGCCTGGAGCAGTCTCAGAGCTGGCCCTGCTGCGAGTGGGAGGTTGGAGCAGAGACCTCCTGAGACACCTCCAGCCCTGGTCACGCTTCACTTGTCATGTAACACAGTAATAATCATGTTATTGCTGGCAATAATATGGTTCTTAATGTAGTGTTCATCACAATATGGCTCATATAAATCAATAAAATTGATGTAGCCAACAGTGCAGTGTCTCATTTTAGACAAAACCCACCAATGTGGGACTGAGATTTTCTAACAGCTTAACACAGGGCCAGAGAGTGGGCAAGAAATAGATGAAATGAAAAACCAAGATAGCGTACATTCAAAATCCCAAGTGCAGAGAAAAGGGCTTCATATCTTTTATTCTCTGCATAAGACAAAAAGGCTCTTTAAGTCTCAGGACAGTACTCTTCAAGATAGCTGAAATGTTTCTTTGACTTTTCAAGAGTTGTATCTCAAAGTGAAATGTCTGAAGTGTCATTTTAGATTTAGAATGAGAACTAGAGCAAATCATTTTGTTGCAGAAACAGGGTGTTTTACACATATTGAGTAAACAGCGTGTAACAGCTTAGCATCTGAAATTTCAAAGCAGTGGTTTCCTCAGAGTTATGCCGGGGACAACAGTCAAAAAAGTGTCAGCCTCCCTCTGAGTCTGGTATGGATTTAATGCATTTACAGATGTGGTGAGCTCTGAAAAGGGGTTAGGATATTAGAGGGCATTTCTGTCGATATCCCGCCTGCAAAATTTGCAGCATTCTGTTCATTCACAACTTCTAAAAGATTAACATTTTTTCTTTTCCTCAGCGTCCTCTAAACCAGTAATTTGCTGCTTTGGGTGACTTTCTAAGGCTTATAATTGAACCATCCACAGAAGCTAATCAGCTATCACAAAAACTCGTGCCAAGGAGGATCAGGGAGACAAATCCATGGCTCCAAAGCATACATTTAAGAAACCCAGCTCCTTTCCTTTTTATAATTTGAAACAAAACAACAAGCAAACAAACAAAAATACCCGCAGCAATTAAAATTATCTGAGAGCTTTAACTTTATCCTTTCCGAAAGATTTACCTTGGGCTTGTGGATGGGAGCAAAAGTAAAACAGAGCAGCCATCGGTCCCTTACCCACCACCCCCGGGCTCCGAGGGAAGCGGGAGCGGCGCGGCCCCCGGTGTGCTCCAGGCGGCGCCGCAGTCCCGCGGATGGCGCTCGGAGCTCTGCTGCTCCACGCGGCGCTCCCGCAACGGGAGAGTTAACCGCACCGTGCGGCGGTCTGCCGACTCCCGGCTTTCTGCACGTTACGGCATGCAGGCCCCCAGTACATTTGATTTCTTACCCTATAATGCCAGGAGCTTGAAAAGATGCACTCTAAAATCCGTACTTCTCGAGAATCGGCTTTCCGATGTATTATATAGCTCTCCTGTCCTCACATCTCTCACGCTTGCTCTAATGTAAAAGGCAGAATTAAATTGAAGGCACTTATTGTAGCCACTTCTAAAGCGTGCATTAAAATGGTGCAAACTTTTCTCAAATCGTAGGACAAAGATTGAAACTGGCTTTGTCTGCTGATTTATTTATATCTTAGAGGTTTTATGTGCCTTTTTAGCTGTTTGTTTTTCTCTATGGCACGGAGTGCACTGTGGATTTGGAGGAGAGTACAAAACAGTATCTCTGTAAGGGCATTTGAGTGGGTCTATCATTTGTGGTTCTATCTTAAGACATCGTCCAAGTAAATATGAAATGCTGTACATTAGTACGAGTGATGGATTTGTATGAGATTTTCTTCAAAAAGAAAATGAAAAGAACAAAAAGCCACAAAGCTTTAGCTGTTTTTCACCCATGATAGTAAGTGATGTACTTGCAAATTACTTCCTACTGTACCTCTGAAATGCAATTGCTGTTCCAGATATTCTGTCCTTTCAAATAATGGGGTATATGTACACATCTGAAAAATGCTGATGCATATTTACTGGTGACTGTAAATGCAGTCAAAGACTGTAAGGATACAGAGTTCCTGGGAATGCAAGTTTCTTCCATTTTTCCTTAATACAACTGCTTTAATTTTTTTCTAAGTTTGTCTCACAGATGTAGAATGCAGTATATATAGTGGACTTACAATGCAGCACATTCCACTCCACATCTGATTCGGGTATTTTCATGCTTAATTCAAATACACTGCATTGCAAAGAATGGATGGTAAGTACTCACGGCTATCCAGCACCTCTGCACAATCCTCTTTATTCAGATCAATAAAGTCAGAAGAGCACAAAACACAGAAGAGTACTGAACTGTAACAATACAGATTAAAATGAAAGTCTAAATTTCACCCAACCTACCTTCCCCTTACGTATCTTCTGTCACCCACATTCCCCACACTCTGTTGGCTTTTGGATCACCTGATTTCACTGTACTGCCTGGGGAAGGCTTCTGTGCAGAACGCTGTCCCACAGTGAGGTGTATAGAGATCTGTCACCCCAGTTCCTTAAACACACCATCGCACAAAGCATTCACCTGCACTTACAGCAGAGAGTCTGAGTGCTTACTGGATGCTAGACAATAACAAACAGGGACGATTACCATCTCTTATCCCAAACTAATTATGATACCCTATTTTTTTTTTTTAATTTAACATCAGAACTGAAAATTGATATTGATTTAGGAATGTATTCCTTTAGCAATCAAATACAGTCATTTTCTGTGTGCTACCACTAGTTAGGATGTTTGGAGCTTAAGGTAGTCTTTTGGAAATTGTAAAATACAACCATCATCCTTTGTTTAGACCAGTTAAATTATTCAGGCCTCTTCTTCTAACTATGCAGGTTAAACAATAACAGCTTCCACCTCCTGTGTTCAACTCGGCATTCACGTGCCAGTATTATATGAAGCCTTAAATGTAGAAATGAATGCCTGGGGAAAACATATGCCGTATATACCATGCACAGCCAGTAAGGTGCTTGAACACAGGAGAGTGAATCTGAAAGCCAAAAAAAATCACAGAAACTAGGGCCAGAAGGACCTCAAGATGTTGTTTACCCTTTTTCATCTGATAAATGTTTGTCTAAAATCTAAGAAAGGGAAAATTTGCTCCAGGTGCCAGCTTGAAAGACTTTTGGAGGAATGATGTAGGAAACAGTTGTTTGCTTTCTGCAGTGGTTCAGAAGCTTTCTCATTCTTTCTAAGTAAATAGATTACAACAAAGACATCTGACTCCATCACCACCTTCCTCCTAATGGAATCAATACACAATGCCCTGAGCTTTGACCAAGCACTCTGGTCAGAAAAAGGTAAAATTACTCTGTGAAATTTCATCTTCACCTGAGGATGATTTCAGTATTCTTCTGCCAGTCAGTGGTGATTAGTTGTCTTCACGACTCAGGAGAAATGCCAAAGCTGTAGTTTGTGGATGAATGAGAACTATAGAGTAGTGATAATTCCTGACATTAATTGGATTCTGGCTGTGGATCAAGAACTCCCAGTCTGTCTTGCACCATTAACAGCTTAGAATTGACTGTACTTTGTAACAGGATCTGCAGAGTTTTTCCATGATGTTACTGCTTTTAGATTAGGTGACTTTTATTTATGTAAAGGGTGTGTCTCTGTTAGCACTTCTTATAAAAAATGTTTGTGTGCCTCTTCATATGACAGCATGAAGAAAGCCGGCAATGTGAGGGCAGTATTCAAAAAATGTGTTAACAACAAAAGTGAAAACTTCTGCCATTATTTTAATAAAAACACAGGTGTTGTGATTTTCCTTTGTTTTGTTTTGTTTTCAAGCCTACCTTCTCTATAGAAAAAAAAAAAATAATGCTATTTGGTAAAGACTATTTTGTCTTGTGTTTGCAAAAAATACTTGAAGAAATTAATTATCAGTTTGACAGCAATCTCCCATTTCTGTGCTTATTCTTTTCTTTCACCAAAGTAGCCACTGGTACCAACAAGATACTCACCCCACTGCAGCTGTCCCACTGCCCCTTTCACTTCCATGTTACTTGTTGTTGCTCCTTGCTTCTTTCTCCTGACGTAGCTTCAGTTTGCAATGTACGGGTATTCCTCTTAACTCTCCACCTCCTCTGAATACAAGAAGTTATGCTGATACACTTGCAGCTGTTATACTCCTTCAGTGGTTGCTTTTACAGACTTACACTCTTAAATATAGCCTATAGTAGGTGTTGTTTCTTATATTCCACAACTGCTTGCATGATATAATACTTTGGCAATATCTTTCGCCATATGGAGCACTGCAAGCTGTTAATGAGCAGCATTGCTCTCCATGAAAAATTGTTCCAAGGATGCATTCTTCTCAGCATATACTTAATGGTAGACTACCAAAAAAAAATCAAAAAATGAAAACAAAAACAAAAAAAAAAAAACACCTTGTAAAGTTGTATGGATTTACCTCAGTGAGGCATACCTTACTGTGGGCTTTGTTAGAATGGAATTGTTCAATTGGAAGGGACCTTCAGACATCTAGTCCAACTGCCCAGCCACTTCAGGGCCAACCAAAAGTTCAAGCATGTTATTGAGGACATTATCCAAAATACCCTCTGAATACTGACATACATGCCTAATCTGACCCTCCTCTGGTGCAGTTCTGTGCCATTCCCTCAAATTCTTTATTTTTAACATGCATACATTCACAATAACCTAGCAACCAAGATAAACTCACCTGACCAGTGTTGACTGAAACTGGAACCTTCCATTACTGTTCTGGAAGAGATGTGATTCTCAAATGTGGTTCTCGGCTTTTACATCAAGGTATAAGCTGCATGGAAAGTTCCTCCTCTGCTTCTTTCTAATCTGTAAATAATTAATTTTTTAAAAAAAGCCTTTTTTTTTTCAGCTATAAATGCAACAAAACAGCAACTAAATTCTAGGCAAAATAATAGCAGCCTTAGTCAGATGTATTTTACCTCAGTTGAAATCAGTAGAAACTGTTCAGAATCAAGAGTGGGGAGAAAATTGTGGGAGAGCACTCTGTCGAGCACAGGTCTATTAATTATTAATATGATTTGAATAATGGTGACTCATGTTCTGTTATTGTCACACATTAGCTTTAGGGGAGCTATTGTTTGCCCTGTATTGTGGGCTGCCTTTCTTATTCTTTGCTCTCATGGCATATCTTACTCCCTTTCCTATCGTTTCATTTTTATGCATGAAGCAAGTCACAGTAGAGGATCCAGTACTAATTACATCTTCATTAATATCGGAAAAGTTATCTTAATAATAAACAGAACAATCAGGAGATTAAAATAAGAAGGAAGATTAAAAGACACATATGCATTTTTTAAAGAAAATATGCATGCATAGATGAAAAATCAAGAACGCTGTAGTCTTTAAGGTTTTTATGCAAATGGGGCGGGGGGTGGGAAATCTTAAGAAATTTAAACTAAAAAGAAAGACCAGGTACTGAGCCAATGTAAATCAGCATTAAATAACCAATTCCAAAGGAGCTGCGCTGATACATACTGCAAATATAGCTAAAAATTAGTTGCACAGATATATATAGCAAATAGGCTAGGCATTTGCCTTATTTTATGATACAGAAGGCTAAAGTTGCCTTTATTTATGATTCTGAAAATGTCTGTGTACCAGTGAGCAGACTGTGAGGCTGTAATAAGTATTTATTCTGCGTGTGCTAGTCTTCAAGAAATTTTGAAGCTGTAATTGATGCCCGTCATCATTTCAGAAAGTTTTACTGATCCATTTTTGCATATCCTGGGCTACGATATTTTGCAGAAACTCAAGACCTGACACGATGTGATAAGGAATATTTTCTAAAAAGACAACTTTGGTTTTAAAGACTTAAACTGAAGGACAGATATCACATCCCAAAGTCATTTGTTATAGTGTTTAATTATCTTCACAAGTGGGAACAAACCACTGAGGAAATTAACCTATGTTATGCACAAATCCATTGTGTATGTGATGAAAGGCATTACTCCTTAAGGAAATAATGTGAGTTAAGGAGCAAGAAGTACAAAATCACTCTGGTTTATGCAAAAATTCTTTTTCATTGAAATTAACAGGTCCATGACATCTTATTATTTTGAAGACATGAAATACTATTGATTGGTTGACCAAATGATTGAGGTCTTTTTAAGCAACAGCTTACTTTAAGTGCCCGTGAGTTTAGCGATCATATTACTCATCTTCATTAAGCATTATTGCTTTCGCAATATATATGGAATTTATACTCTGTATTATTATACATTAATATTTTATTTATACTGCATATACAATTCAGAAAGGGGAGGGAATGAAGGAGAGAGGAAAAGGAGATGCCTCTTTATACTGAAGGACAACAGGAAATTCAAAACAAGGAAAAAAATCTTGATTTGTTAACATGTACTATTTGTGAATTTGTACTGCAGCTATCTGAATGTTACATTAACCTTATTAACTACAGAAGTACTTTGCAAATGGAGGAAAAGATTGCACTGTGTTTTGTTTTCCGTCTTGGAGGCACATCCTACTAATGGGATTCTTTCCACGTATTCCTAAAGGAGCTAAACAAGGTTTTTAGCTCTTCCTAGTAATAGTCTGAAAAAAATTACTTTACATTTATAGTAATTATGGTATTGTACTCAGCAATTTCTGGGAAAAACCTATGAAAAAAATAGATGGCATTTTTCAAATGGCTTAAAAATCACCAAGTATATGTTAGTACTGATCCCATGACTGGAGTCATTACTGGCATTTTCATTCTTTTGTTGACTCCTAACAAATTCCTCCAGAGTTCCCTCTTTTTCCAGTCAGAAATCCCCAGATGATGAACACTTCACTCCACTCCACATTTCATTAAATACTCAGAAGCTCTTCAGAAGCATCTATTTTTAAATATTTCTTGGTAGGATGCAGTAAAATTAGTTATACTGACACTGTGAACAGTCTATACTCATATTTTAAAAAGAATTACTGACTCATCAAATGTGATACCGCTAGCATATTTCTAATAAAAGATATTATTAATGTAACACCTGCTTTCTTGCTGACAGATAAATTCCTTGGTTTGTTTGTTCAGAAACACTTTAAGCTATGGGAGATACCCCACTCAGTACCTAATAAACAACACAAAATGTCTAATAGTGTGAAAAACCTTTCTTGTATTTCATCAGCTAAATAAACAGACACATCTTCTGATGTATCTAAGTTTTCAAGGGCTTAGAAAAACAGTTACATTAGTATGTGTTAAACACTACTATCCAGTAGCTGGGCCATGGTCCTAGAGAGTTGAGGTAAGCAATTCAAGATTATTAAAATCTTTTCTTGTAGAATGAGGTAAAGCCAATAACTGTTTTTCATGATGGACTGAGATTCCATACATTAAAATACACCACTCATGAACTGCTATATGATAAATTGTTAATGTAGATAAGCCATGAACTGCATTCAGCCAGTTTAGGGACTATTGTTTCTAAGTCCCATACGTAGCTCGAAAGAATTGCCCCAGTGTGCATTAAAATCCTCTTACGGTGTAGAAATCTTTAAGAAGGTACAGAATGTGTTACATTAACATAGAATCAGTAAACAAATTTTCTTTATGAACAAATCTTGATTTTTACTGTTTTTAAGGAATCATATTACAGATTTCAAAGCTCCTCAGCTCTATTTAGAGTGCTAGAAGCAGGCATTCTTATACTAAACATCTTTAATTCTGTACAGAAAATAAAATGTTGTATTTAGTTTTATTGTTGATTTCAGTAATAGTTACCAAAAAAAAAAAAAAAAAA